>CM042391.1:44224101-44229101 GCA_023634145.1 Thymallus thymallus | reverse complement strand
CACAACAAACATACACACACCTCCATCCCCATCAAAAAACTAATGAACATTCACAGCAGTAACATTGTATATGCCATCACCTGCACATTATGCCACAACATATATGTAGGGGAGACTGGCTATACCATCCTCACACGCCTCAAACAACACCTATACACAATAAACAATAACAAACTACCCACACATTTGGTCCAACACTTCCAGACACACCCCATAGCAAACCTACAAATCACGGGTTTGGAGTCTCAGGAGTCCTGGACAAAGACTCAAAGAAGAGCGGCAGAGTCCAGATGGATAGACAAACTTAACACTCTGGCTCCATCTGGACTCAACAGCAAGGAGTAGACACACACACACACACACACACACACACACACACACACACACACACACACACACACACACACACACACACACACACACACATACACACACATACACACAATGGTTCTAGGGGGATAATATACCCAAACAGAAGAGGCAGCAGCAATAGGCCCGTGCAACTAACGGTTTAACACCATCAATAAACTCACTATCATAAACCTAACCCTAACCCTAACCCTAACCCTAACCCTAACCCTAACCCTAACCCTAAACCTAACCCTAACCCTAACCCTAAACCCTAACCCTAACCCTAACCCTAACCCTAACCCTAACCCTAAACCTAACCCTAAACCTAACCCTAAACCCTAACCCTAACCCTAACCCTAACCCTAACCCTAACCCTAACCCTAACCCTAACCCTAACCCTAACCCTAACCCTAACCCTAACCCATTGTGTCAGACTGTGGAAGCGAGTCCTCTCCGGCAGCTGAGTTCATTGACCATTTTCTCAACCCCATCTCACAAAGACATGACAGCTACATAAGGGATACATACCATTTCATAGATACACTCCGCACCATTCCAGTTCCAGCAAATGCATGTTTATTTACAATTGACATAGACTCCCTTTACACAAACATCAATATTTCAGCAGGAATAGCAGCAGTGGAAGCCGCACTCCGAAGATATCCAGCTACAAACAGACCTGACACACACATCATAAAGTTATTAGAACTGGGGTTAAAAAACAATGATTTCACATTCAACAACCAACAATACCTACAGATACATGGGACTGCAATGGGCAAAAAATTTGCACCAGCTTATGCAAACATATATATGGCAGACTGGGAACAAACTGTCCTGGAAACCTGCCCATTGCGCCCCATGCTATACAAACGATATCTGGATGATATCTTCGGAGTGTGGCAGCACAACCTAGAGGACTTTCATACATTCATCAACATTCTGAACAACCATCATCCAACCATCAAAGTGAAATATGTCATACACACACAACACATCCATTTTTTAGACACCACCGTTTTTTTCCCGGACGCCACAACAGACACAACCATTTTACAGACAAAAGTTTACTTTAAGGAAACAGACACACATGCACTACTACACAGAGCAAGTTTTCACCCCAAACACACATTCAGAGGCATTGTCAAGTCACAAATTATACGCTTCCACAGATTATGCACACAACATAATGATTTCAACACAGCCACACAAACACTTTTCAGGGCACTCAGGAGAAGGGGATATACAAAAAGATATCTTAGACATATCAAGGCCAACACACTGACAGAGATTACTGACAGACAACCAGGTAACCCTGTCAACCCTCTTCTCCCACCTGCCCCCTACAGGACCAATGGCCAAACACAGATTCCACATCCCTACCCTAACCCTAACCCTAACCCCAACCCCAACCCTAACCCTAACCCCAACCCTAACCTTAACCCTAACCCTAACCCAGACCTTAACCCTAACCCTAACCCCAACCCTAACCCTAACCCTAACCCCAACCCTAACCTTAACCTTAACCCTAACCTTAACCCTAACCTTAACCCTTACCTTAACCTTAACCCTAACCCTAACCCCGACCTTAACCCTAACCCTAACCCTAACCCCGACCCTAACCCTAACCCCAACCATTCCTCTTCACACAGCTCCCGGTACCAGGTACCCCTGCAACACTCTATCCCTTTCCCTACTCCGGGTCCGTATCCCAATCCCACCCACCCAATCCCTTCCCTACACCCTCATACTTTCCTTAGAGCCCCCATTCCCCCTGCAGAACCTGAACCGCTGAACATACCTATAATCAGTACTTACTCACACATTAACAAATACATCCACTCCAAACTCAAGACAGCCTTTACTGACACACAGCACACATTCCCCCCACTCCAACCATTCAGACCCATCTCAGCCTTCCGTAGAAACCCCAACCTAAAGGACATGCTGGTTCACACCAAGTTCTCCAACCGGCCAGCCCCCACACTACCCATTGAGCACCAGTACTACAGACAACTGTCCAACATACACAACAAACATACACACACCTCCATCCCCATCAAAAAACTAATGAACATTCACAGCAGTAACATTGTATATGCCATCACCTGCACATTATGCCACAACATATATGTAGGGGAGACTGGCTACACCATCCTCACACGCCTCAAACAACACCTATACACAATAAACAATAACAAATTACCCACACATTTGGTCCAACACTTCCAGACACACCCCATAGCAAACCTACAAATCACGGGTTTGGAGTCTCAGGAGTCCTGGACAAAGACTCAAAGAAGAGCGGCAGAGTCCAGATGGATAGACAAACTTAACACTCTGGCTCCATCTGGACTCAACAGCAAGGAGTAGACACACACACACATACACACACATACACACACATACACACACATACACACACACACACACAATGGTTCTAGGGGGATAATATACCCAAACAGAAGAGGCAGCAGCAATAGGCCCGTGCAACTAACGGTTTAACACCATCAATAAACTCACTATCATAAACCTAACCCTAACCCTAACCCTAACCCTAACCCTAACCCTAACTAACGGTTTAACACCATCAATAAACTCACTATCATAAACCTAACCCTAACCCTAACCCTAACCCTAACCCTAACCCTAACCCTAACCCTAACCCTAACCCTAACCCTAAACCTAACCCTAACCCTAACCCTAACCCTAACCCTAACCCTAACCCATTGTGTCAGACTGTGGAAGCGAGTCCTCTCCGGCAGCTGAGTTCATTGACCACTTTCTCAACCCCATCTCACAAAGACATGACAGCTACATAAGGGATACATACCATTTCATAGATACACTCCGCACCATTCCAGTTCCAGCAAATGCATGTTTATTTACAATTGACATAGACTCCCTTTACACAAACATCAATATTTCAGCAGGAATAGCAGCAGTGGAAGCCGCACTCCGAAGATATCCAGCTACAAACAGACCTGACACACACATCATAAAGTTATTAGAACTGGGGTTAAAAAACAATGATTTCACATTCAACAACCAACAATACCTACAGATACATGGGACTGCAATGGGCAAAAAATTTGCACCAGCTTATGCAAACATATATATGGCAGACTGGGAACAAACTGTCCTGGAAACCTGCCCATTGCGCCCCATGCTATACAAACGATATCTGGATGATATCTTCGGAGTGTGGCAGCACAACCTAGAGGACTTTCATACATTCATCAACATTCTGAACAACCATCATCCAACCATCAAAGTGAAATATGTCATACACACACAACACATCCATTTTTTAGACACCACCGTTTTTTTCCCGGACGCCACAACAGACACAACCATTTTACAGACAAAAGTTTACTTTAAGGAAACAGACACACATGCACTACTACACAGAGCAAGTTTTCACCCCAAACACACATTCAGAGGCATTGTCAAGTCACAAATTATACGCTTCCACAGATTATGCACACAACATAATGATTTCAACACAGCCACACAAACACTTTTCAGGGCACTCAGGAGAAGGGGATATACAAAAAGATATCTTAGACATATCAAGGCCATCACACTGACAGAGATTACTGACAGACAACCAGGTAACCCTGTCAACCCTCTTCTCCCACCTGCCCCCTACAGGACCAATGGCCAAACACAGATTCCACATCCCTACCCTAACCCTAACCCTAACCCCAACCCCAACCCTAACCCTAACCCCAACCCTAACCTTAACCCTAACCCTAACCCAGACCTTAACCCTAACCCTAACCCCAACCCTAACCCTAACCCCAACCCTAACCTTAACCTTAACCCTAACCTTAACCCTAACCTTAACCCTTACCTTAACCTTAACCCTAACCCTAACCCCGACCTTAACCCTAACCCTAACCCTAACCCCGACCCTAACCCTAACCCCAACCATTCCTCTTCACACAGCTCCCGGTACCAGGTACCCCTGCAACACTCTATCCCTTTCCCTACTCCGGGTCCATATCCCAATCCCACCCACCCAATCCCTTCCCTACACCCTCATACTTTCCTTAGAGCCCCCATTCCCCCTGCAGAACCTGAACCGCTGAACATACCTATAATCAGTACTTACTCACACATTAACAAATACATCCACTCCAAACTCAAGACAGCCTTTACTGACACACAGCACACATTCCCCCCACTCCAACCATTCAGACCCATCTCAGCCTTCCGTAGAAACCCCAACCTAAAGGACATGCTGGTTCACACCAAGTTCTCCAACCGGCCAGCCCCCACACTACCCATTGAGCACCAGTACTACAGACAACTGTCCAACATACACAACAAACATACACACACCTCCATCCCCATCAAAAAACTAATGAACATTCACAGCAGTAACATTGTATATGCCATCACCTGCACATTATGCCACAACATATATGTAGGGGAGACTGGCTACACCATCCTCACACGCCTCAAACAACACCTATACACAATAAACAATAACAAACTACCCACACATTTGGTCCAACACTTCCAGACACACCCCATAGCAAACCTACAAATCACGGGTTTGGAGTCTCAGGAGTCCTGGACAAAGACTCAAAGAAGAGCGGCAGAGTCCAGATGGATAGACAAACTTAACACTCTGGCTCCAT
>CM042391.1:44219101-44221601 GCA_023634145.1 Thymallus thymallus | reverse complement strand
TAAGACCCTCCCAATATTACATATAATAAGACCCTCCCAATATCACATACAATTAGACCCTCCCAATATTACATATAATAAGACCCTCCCAATATCACATACAATTAGACCCTCCCAATATTACAGATAATAAGACCCTCCCAATATCACTGATAATAAGACCCTCCCAACATCACTGATAATAAAACCCCCCCAATATCACACATAATAAGACCCTCCCAACATCACTGATAATAAGACCCTCCCAATATCACACATAATAAGACCCTCCCAACATCACTGATAATAAGACCCTCCCAATATCACACATAATAAGACCCTCCCAACATCACTGATAATAAGACCCTCCCAATATCACACATAATAAGACCCTCCCAACATCACTGATAATAAGACCCTCCCAATATCACACATAATAAGACCCTCCCAACATCACTGATAATAAGACCCTCCCAATAAATCAGATAATAAGAGAGAGAGAGGGTCAGGGTAATTGTCAGGTTACAATAGCAGCAGTGGACAAAAACAGAAGGTAATATCATCCATAACCCAATCTACAATCTAATACATCCATTCCTAATCCACAACTCTGAGAAATGTCGAAGTAGAGATCTGGGTTAGGATAATGTCCTATTACAGGTCTGGGTTAGGGTAATGTCTTACTATAGGTCTGGGTTAGGGTAATGTCGTACTATAGGTCTGGGTTTAGGGTAATGGCCTACTAGATGTCTGGGTTTAGGGTAATGTCGTACTATAGGTCTGGGGTTAGTGTAATGTCGTACTATAGGTCTGGGGTTAGGGTAATGTCGTACTATAGGTCTGGGGTTAGGTTAATGTCGTACTATAGGTCTGGGTTTAGGGTAATGTCTTACTAGAGGTCTGGGTTTGAGGTTAGGGTTAGTCGTGCATCTGAAGGTTTATGTCACTGTAACCTGGGATATAAAGACAGCCTGTCATCAGCCTGGAGAAATGCAATTAACATATTTTTGAAGCTATATGTTGTTCATTTACAGAGACACACCCACACACATCTAGATAAGAGGAACACCTACGTGAGAATGCTGTTCATAGACTACAGCTCAGCGTTCAACACCATCATCAAGTTTGCAGATGACACAAAGGTGGTAGGCCAGATCACCGGCGACAATGAGACAGCCTACAGGGAAGGAGGTCAGAGACCTGGCAGTGTGGGGCCGGAACAACAACCTCTCCCTCAATGTCAGTAAGACTAAGGAGCTGATCGTGGACTACAGGAAATGGGGTGGCGAGCACGCCCCCATCCACATCGATAGGGCTGTGGTGGAGCAGAGTGTCCACATCACTAAGGACATAAAATTATCCACACATACTCGCACAGTCGTGAAGAAGGCGCGAAAAGGTTTGGCATGGACCCTCAAAATCTCAAAGTTCTACAGCTGAACCATTGAGAGTATCTTGACAATAGGACAGCCCAGTACATCACTGGGGCCGATCTCCCTGCCATCCAGGACCTCTATATCAGGCGGTGTGAAAGGAAGGCCATAGATTGTTCTCTCCGCTTCTGCACGGCAAGCTGTACCGGTGCACCAACAGTCTCTTGAACAGCGTCTATCCCCATGCCATAAGACTGCTAACCCTAAGTCTAAGCCTAAGCCTAAGCCTAACCCTAACCCTAACCCCTAACCCTAACCCAGCTAACAGAATGACTAAACGGACTCTCTGAGTTGACCTTTGTATTTATTCTGTCTCTATGCACACTGACACTGCAACACACATAACATGTACATATAGGTACAGTATACCGACACACCCTCTCACATACAATCATTATATATACGCTGCTGCTACTCTCTTTATCATATACTGATGCCTACTCACCTTACCCCTATACACTGGGGGCCTAACCCTAACCCTATACACTGGGGCCCTAACCCTACCCCTATACACTGGGGGCCAAAAGCTTGGAATATTACTAATTCAAGGGATTTTCTTTATTTGCACTATTTTTTACATTGTAGAATAAAAGTGAAGACATCAAAACTATGACATAACACATATAGAATCATGTAGTAACCAAAAAAGTGTTAAACAAATCAAAATCTATTTCATATTTGAGATTCTTCAAATAGCCAACTTTTCCTTGATGACAGCTTTGCACACTCTTGGCATTCTCTCAACCAGCGTCACCTGGATGATTTTCCATAAATCTTGAAGGACTTCCCACATATGCTGAGCACTTGTTGGCTGCTTTTCCTTCACTGCAGTCCGATTCATCCGAAACTATCTAAATTTGGTTGAGGTTGGAACCAAAAATCTCAAATTTGGACTCCAGACAAAAGGACAAGTTTCCACCGGTCTAATGTCCATTGCTCGTGTTTCTTGGCCAAGCAAGTCTCTTCTTATTATTGGTGTCCTTTAGTAGTGGTTTCTTCGCAGCAATTCAACCATGAAAGCCTGATTCACACAGTCTCCTCTGAACAGTTGATGTTGAGATGTGTCTGTTACTTGAACTCCGTGAAGC
>CM042391.1:44109101-44209101 GCA_023634145.1 Thymallus thymallus | reverse complement strand
CAGTACAGAGTCAATGTGAGGAGGCTATATACAGGAAGTACCAGTACAGAGTCAATGTGAGGAGGCTATATACAGGAAGTACCAGTACAGAGTCAATGTGAGGAGGCTATATACAGGAAGTACCAGTACAGAGTCAATGTGAGGAGGCTATATACAGGAAGTACCAGTACAGAGTCAATGTGAGGAGGCTATATACAGGAAGTACCAGTACAGAGTCAATGTGAGGAGGCTATATACAGGAAGTACCAGTACAGAGTCAATGTGAGGAGGCTATATACAGGAAGTACCAGTACAGAGTCAATGTGAGGAGGCTATATACAGGGGTACCAGTACAGAGTCAATGTGAGGAGGATATATACAGGAAGTACCAGTACAGAGTCAATGTGAGGAGGCTATATACAGGAAGTACCAGTACAGAGTCAATGTGAGGATGTTATATACAGGGGTACCAGTACAGAGTCAATGTGAGGAGGCTATATACAGGGGTACCAGTACAGAGTCAATGTGAGGAGGCTATATACAGGGGTACTGGTACAGAGTCAATGTGAGGAGGCTATATACAGGTGGTACCAGTACAGAGTCAATGTGAGGAGGCTATATACAGTGATACCAGTACAGAGTCAATGTGAGGATGCTATATGCAGGTGGTACCAGTACAGAGTCAATGTGAGGAGGCTATATACAGGGGTACCAGTACAGAGTCAATGTGAGGAGGCTATATACAGGTGGTACCAGTACAGAGTCAATGTGAGGAGGCTACATACAGGAAGTACCGGTACAGAGTCAATGTGAGGAGGCTATATACAGGGGTACCAGTACAGAGTCAATGTGAGGAGGCTATATACAGGGGTACCAGTACAGAGTCAATGTGAGGAGGTTATATACAGGTGGTACCAGTACAGAGTCAATGTGAGGAGGCTATATACAGGGGTACCAGTACAGAGTCAATGTGAGGATGTTATATACAGGGGTACCAGTACAGAGTCAATGTGAGGAGGCTATATACAGGGGTACCAGTACAGAGTCAATGTGAGGAGGCTATATACAGGGGTACCAGTACAGAGTCAATGTGAGGAGGCTATATACAGGAAGTACCAGTACAGAGTCAATGTGAGGAGGCTATATACAGGAAGTACCAGTACAGAGTCAATGTGAGGAGGCTATATACAGGAAGTACCAGTACAGAGTCAATGTGAGGAGGCTATATACAGGAAGTACCAGTACAGAGTCAATGTGAGGAGGCTATATACAGGAAGTACCAGTACAGAGTCAATGTGAGGAGGCTATATACAGGAAGTACCAGTACAGAGTCAATGTGAGGAGGCTATATACAGGAAGTACCAGTACAGAGTCAATGTGAGGAGGCTATATACAGGGGTACCAGTACAGAGTCAATGTGTGGGGTTTCAGGTTAGTCCAGGTAGTTTATATATGTAGTAGGGGTAAAGTCCAGGTAGTTTATATATGTAGTATCTATCTATCTATCTATCTATCTATCTATCTATCTATCTATCTATCTATCTATCTATCTATCTATCTATCTATCTATCTATCTATCTATCTATCTATCTATCTATCTATCTATCTATCTATCTATCTATCTATCTATCTATCTATCTATCTATCTATCTATCTATCTATATGATATAACAACTGTACATGAATATGTATATACAGACCTGAATTAATAAATAAGTCCTGAGTGAATGAGTGATTACAGACCAGAGTTACTCACGGATGGATGGATGCCTAATTGATAAACTAGGTCCTAACACCCCAACAGTACGAGGTCTATGTTGATGTACTACCATCTATGAGACTGGGAAGTCCCATCTGTTGGTGATGTCCATGCTAAAACAAGCTATATCCATCTGATGATGTTGTCCATGCTAAAACAAGCTATATCCATCTGTTGGTGTTGTTCATGCTAAAACAAGCTATATCCATCTGTTGGTGTTGTTCATGCTAAAACAAGCTATATCCATCTGATGGTGTTGTCCATGCTAAAACAAGCTATATCCATCTGTTGGTGTTGTCCATGCTAAAACAAGCTATATCCATCTGTTGGTGTTGTCCATGCTAAAACAAGCTATATCCATCTGTTGGTGTTGTCCATCCTAAAACAAGCTATATCCATCTGTTGGTGTTGTCCATGCTAAAACAAGCTATATCCATCTGATGGTGTTGTCCATGCTAAAACAAGCTATATCCATCTGTTGGTGTTGTCCATGCTAAAACAAGCTATATCCATCTGTTGGTGTTGTCCATGCTAAAACAAGCTATATCCATCTGTTGGTGTTGTCCATCCTAAAACAAGCTATATCCATCTGTTGGTGTTGTCCATGCTAAAACAAGCTATATCCATCTGATGGTGTTGTCCATCCTAAAACAAGCTATATCCATCTGTTGGTGTTGTCCATGCTAAAACAAGCTATATCCATCTGTTGGTGTTGTCCATCCTAAAACAAGCTATATCCATCTGATGGTGTTGTCCATGCTAAAACAAGCTATATCCATCTGTTGGTGTTGTCCATGCTAAAACAAGCTATATCCATCTGTTGGTGTTGTCCATGCTAAAACAAGCTATATCCATCTGATGGTGTTGTCCATGCTAAAACAAGCTATATCCATCTGATGGTGTTGTCCATGCTAAAACAAGCTATATCCATCTGTTGGTGTTGTCCATGCTAAAACAAGCTATATCCATCTGTTGGTGTTGTCCATGCTAAAACAAGCTATATCCATCTGATGGTGTTGTCCATCCTAAAACAAGCTATATCCATCTGATGGTGTTGTCCATGCTAAAACAAGCTATATCCATCTGTTGGTGTTGTCCATGCTAAAACAAGCTATATCCATCTGTTGGTGTTGTCCATGCTAAAACAAGCTATATCCATCTGATGGTGTTGTCCATGCTAAAACAAGCTATATCCATCTGTTGGTGTTGTCCATTCTAAAACAAGCTATATCCATCTGTTGGTGTTGTCCATGCTAAAACAAGCTATATCCATCTGATGGTGTTGTCCATGCTAAAACAAGCTATATCCATCTGTTGGTGTTGTCCATGCTAAAACAAGCTATATCCATATGTTGGTGTTGTCCATGCTAAAACAAGCTATATCCATCTGATGATGTTGTCCATGCTAAAACAAGCTATATCCATCTGATGGTGTTGTCCATGCTAAAACAAGCTATATCCATCTGTTGGTGTTGTCCATGCTAAAACAAGCTATATCCATCTAGAGCCCTCTTTATATCAGTATGAGACTGGTATAGGTGTAGAGGTCAGGGGTTAGAGGTCAGGGGTTAGAGGTCAGGGGATACTCACATTCTCCATTGGAACAGACAGACAGGTGTATTACATGTAATGGTAGGTGTACTCACATTCTCCATTGGAACAGACAGACAGGTGTATTACATGTAATGGTAGGTGTACTCACATTCTCCACTGGAACAGACAGACAGGTGTATTACATGTAATGGTAGGTGTACTCACATTCTCCACTGGAACAGACAGACAGGTGTATTACATGTAATGGTAGGTGTACTCACATTCTCAATTGAAACAGACAGACAGGTATATTACATGTAATGGTAGGTGTACTCACATTCTCCACTGGAACAGACAGACAGGTGTATTACATGTAATGGTAGGTTTACTCACATTCTCAATTGAAACAGACAGACAGGTATATTACATGTAATGGTAGGTGTACTCACATTCTTAACTGGAACAGACAGACAGGTGTATTACATGTAATGGTAGGTTTACTCACATTCTTAACTGGAACAGACAGACAGGTGTATTACATGTAATGGTAGGTGTACTCACATTCTCCACTGGAACAGACAGACAGGTGTATTACATGTAATGGTAGGTGTACTCACATTCTTAACTGGAACAGACAGACAGGTGTATTACATGTAATGGTAGGTGTACTCACATTCTCCACTGGAACAGACAGACCGGTGTATTACATGTAATGGTAGGTGTACTCACATTCTCAATTGAAACAGACAGACAGGTATATTACATGTAATGGTAGGTGTACTCACATTCTTAACTGGAACAGACAGACAGGTGTATTACATGTAATGGTAGGTGTACTCACATTCTCCACTGGAACAGAGAAACAGGTGGGTTGGCATCGGCCAGACATGTGAGCTCAACGTTCTGACGGTCCAGGTACCAGTTCCCATCAAACCCCTCCACTGACACCTCTGGTTCATCTGATATAAAATAATAATATATAATAATATCATATATGCCATTTAGCAGACACTTTTATGCAAAGCCACTTACAGTACAGTAAACACTACAATAATACTGTATACAAGGTAAACATGTTACAAAGTAGCATAGCTCCCAATTTCATACAGTAATACATGAAACCCTTCCAGTATGTATTGGAATCTCCATTCTTTACTGTACTGTATGCTGTACTACTGTCATATAGTAACAGTAGTAGATAGGTCCAATGTCTGCAGTACAGACCTATTCTCATGTTGGAATGTCCGGATGATGGATGTTACGGTGAACCGGCTCATTTTGGGCTGCGATCTCTGCCAAGCCTCTCTCAAGCTCAAACCATTCACTCGAAAGTCAGAGATTACTCTCCTTGTTCTTGGTCTTCCTTCACCTCCATACCCACCTCTACCCCCACCTCTGCCTCTACCCCATCTCCGCCTCTACCCCCACCTCTACCTCTACCTCCACCTCTACCTCCACCTCTACCTCCACCTCCACCTCTACCCCCACCTCTACCCCCACCTCTACCTCTACCTCCACCTCTACCTCCACCTCTACCTCCACCTCCACCTCTACCCCCACCTCTACCCCATCTCCGCCTCTACCCCCACCTCTACCTCTACCTCCACCTCTACCTCCACCTCTACCTCCACCTCCACCTCTACCCCCACCTCTACCTCCACCTCCACCTCTACCCCCACCTCTACCTCCACCTCCACCTCCACCTCCACCTCCACCTCTACCTCTACCTCCACCTCCACCTCTACCCCCACCTCTACCTCCACCTCCACCTCTACCCCCACCTCTACCTCCACCTCCACCTCTACCCCCACCTCTACCTCCACCTCCACCTCTACCCCCACCTCTACCTCCACCTCCACCTCCACCTCCACCTCCACCTCTACCTCTACCCCCACCTCCACCTCTACCTCCACCTCCACCTCTACCCCCACCTCTACCTCCACCTCCACCTCCACCTCCACCTCCACCTCCACCTCTACCTCTACCTCCACCTCCACCTCTACCCCCACCTCTACCTCCACCTCCACCTCCACCTCCACCTCTACCTCCACCTCCACCTCCACCTCTACCTCCACCTCCACCTCCACCTCTACCTCTACCTCTACCTCCACCTCCACCTCTACCCCCACCTCTACCTCCACCTCCACCTCTACCCCCACCTCTACCTCCACCTCCACCTCCACCTCCACCTCTACCTCCACCTCCACCTCTACCTCCACCTCTACCTCCTAATCCATTTATTCTCAATGAACTGAAAAGTAGAAGCTACTTATTTCAAAAATGTGTACATTTCCGAATGTTTAATTCAAGTCATTTCTTGAATTGACTGCCTTCAATTTGAATTGAGCCCATGTCTGGTATGTGTGTGTGTTGTTTGTATAAGTTTCAGGGTTGGGGTTACTTCCACAAATTAAATTCTTATTAAATTCTCCCTCTCTGTAAATTCCATTAAATTCAATTCTAATTCCAGGACAGTCTTTAAATTCAGAGATAATTAAATTCCTCTCAATTCCAATGTTAGGTCTATTCCAATAATTACATTTTCAAATCAATATTATGCCTAACACTTCCACAAAATACAATTTGAATTCAATTCCCTCTGGCTTTCAGGGTCAATGTACTTCTTGGCCGATGAATATTTCCTATTAGATGATAAAAATGAGTAAAGGGTTGTTCCTCCTTGATTTGATTTGAATCTGAAGTTGTGAAAATGATAAACGGGTCGTTCTTCATGTTTTTTATTTATTTCACCTTTATTTAACCAGGTAGGTTTTATTTCACCTTTATTTAACCAGGTAGGTTTTATTTCACCTTTATTTAACCAGGTAGGTTTTATTCCACCTTTATTTAACCAGGTAGGTTTTATTTCACCTTTATTTAACCAGGTAGGTTTTATTTCACCTTTATTTAACCAGGTAGGTTTTATTCCACCTTTATTTAACCAGGTAGGTTTTATTTCACCTTTATTTAACCAGGTAGGCCAGTTGAGAACAAGTTCTCATTTACAACTGTGACCTGGTCAAGACAAAGCAAAGCAGTGCAACAAAAAACAACACAGAGTTACACAGTAAACAAACGTACAGTCAATAACACAATAGAGAATCTATATACAGAGTGCAAATGTAGTGCAAAATGCAGTAAGGTTAGGAAGACAATACATTGGCCATAGTGGTGAAATAAATTACAGATTAGCATTAACACTGGAATGATGGATGTGCAGATGATGATGTGCAAATAGAGATACTGGAGTGCAAAATGAGCGGAAGTTAAAATAATAAATATGGGGATGAGGTAGTACTGTGGGATATTTACAGAAGGGCTATATACAGGTGCAGTGATCAATAAGCAGCTTTGACAGCTGATGCTTAAAGTTAGTGAAGGAGATAGGAACCTCTAGCTTCAATGATTTTTGCAATTCGTTCCAGTCATTGGCAGCAGAGAACTGGAAGGAATGGCGGCCAAAGGAGGTGTTGGCTTTGGGGGTGACCAGTGAAATATACCTGCTGGAGCACATGCTACGGGTGGGTGTTGCTATGGTGACCAGCGAGCTGAGATAAGGCAGGGTAACAAAACGGATGGCACTGTGATAGATTACATCCAATTTGCTGAGTAGAGTGTTGGAGGCTATTTTGTAAATGACATCACCGAAGTCAAGGATCGGTAGGATAGTCAGTTTTACAAGGGCATGTTTGGCAGCATGAGTGAAGGAGGCTTTGTTGAGAAATAGGAAGCCGATTCTGGATCTAATCTTGGATCGGAGATGGTCAATGTGAGTCTGGAAGGAGAGTTTACAGTATAACCAGACATCTAGGTATTTGTAGGTGTCCATGTATTCTAAGTCAGACCCGTCGAGAGTAGTGATGATAGTCCGGTGGGCGGGTACGGGCAGCGTTCGATTGAAAAGCATGCATTTAGTTTTCATATGATCTAATCGAATAATTGGCTACTAAAGATACATCGTAAGAAGGTTCTAACAATGATGTTAACACTATAAAAGCTCTGGGAAGCGAGGCCCAGGGCCCGGTTTGCCAAAAGCATCTAAGTTAATCTTCTAACGATGAATCAAGATGATTTTGGGCCCTGGTCTTTATGGGCCCTGGTCTTTACGGGCCCTGGTCTTTACGGGCCCTGGTCTTTACGGGCCCTGGTCTTTACGGGCCCTGGTCTTTACGGGCCCTGGTCTTTACGCACGGATGCGCATCAGAGTTTCAAAGGACAGATCATGTGCTAAAGGGCCATGGACAGAGGTATTTTTTTCTATCGTACCATATTATTGATACAGCTTATAGGCTCATCACAAATGGCCAGGTCCTGACAGGCAAAACTAAAAATTGTTCTCCAAGGTTCATGACCACAGTATAGATTATTAGTCATGACAGACTGTGGCTGTTGTGTGGTCATGTTGTCTAAGCTCTTATGCACTGAAGATTGAGGTGACTGGTGGCGTATTATATATATCTTTTTTTTATTTTTTTATTTAACCTTTATTTAACTAGGCAAGTCAGTTAAGAACAAATTATTTACAAAAACCTGGACAACGCTGGGCCAATTGTGTGCCACCCTGTGGGACTCCCAATCACGGCCGGTTGTGATACAGTCTGGATTTGAACCAGGGGCTGTTGTAAAGCCTCTAGCACTGAGATGCAGGGCCTTGGACCGCTGCGTCACTTGGGAGTCTTTCCACAATTATGGGCTAAAGGTTAGGTGTTAAGGCTGTAAATGTGACTGTCTCAATGACAGGCCGATTTGGACTCATTAAAAAAAATAGATATAATGTTTATCTGTTTTCGATTATATATATGCAGATAAAAAACATAAAGAAAGACCCATTTATCATTTCATGTGTTGTCAGGAAGCCATGACTATTAATTGGCCAAAATGTACGGTACACGGGTCAAACCAGAACCGATAATTAAAAACACAACATTTGAAGAGTCATTATCACGCTTCTCCTTAGACAAGATTTCCTTTAGACAAAAAAAACATAAAACAAAACCGTTTATGTGTTGATTGATTTCAGATTCAAATCAAATAAACGAGGAACGACTCTTTAGTTATTTGTATCTTGTCATCTAATAGGAAATTGGACAATTGGACAAACAGAAACAGTTCAGGCTGATCCTGTTTCTGTTCAGACAGCCTGGCTATATTGGACAAACAGAAACAGTTCAGGCTGATCCTGTTTCTGTTCAGACAGCCTGGCTATATTGGACAAACAGAAACAGTTCAAATGAAGTTTAAATGATTTAAAACAAATCCTGCAGTCATTGTTTGATACTACGTGCATTAACTCCATAAACTGGGAAACTCAACTCCAATTCAACTCAACTCCAATTCAACTCAACTCCAATTCAACTCAACTCCAATTCAACTCAACTCCAATTCAACTCAACTCCAAAGATTATATTTTTAATTCTGATTCAATTCCAGAACTCGATTATTGTTGGAATTCGAATTGAATTCAACATTTATTCACCACAATTCAAGAATTTAATTAGAATTTAAAATTCAATTGGAATTGACCCCAACCCTGATGTGGGTGTATGCTGTTTGTTTGTGAGTATGTTGTATGTTGTATATGTGTGTGTATGTGTGTGTATGTATGTGAGTATGTTGTATGTTGTATATGTGTGTGTGAGTATGTTGTATGTGTGTGTGTGAGTATGTTGTATGTGTGTGTGTATGTGAGTATGTTGTGTGTGTATGTGTGTGTGTGTGAGTATGTTGTATGTGTATGTGTGTATGTTGTATGTGTGTATGTGAGTATGTTGTGTGTGTATGTGTGTATGTGTATGTGAGTATGTTGTGTGTTGTATATGTGTGTGTGAGTATGTTGTATGTGTGTGTGTATGTGAGTATGTTGTGTGTGTATGTGTGTGTGTGTATGTGTGTGTGTATGTGAGTATGTTGTGTGTGTATGTGTGTGTGTGTGAGTATGTTGTATGTGTATGTGTGTATGTTGTATGTGTGTATGTGAGTATGTTGTGTGTGTATGTGTGTATGTTGTGTGTTGTATATGTGTGTGTGAGTATGTTGTATGTGTGTGTGTATGTGAGTATGTTGTGTGTGTATGTGTGTGTGTGTATGTGTGTGTGTATGTGAGTATGTTGTGTGTGTATGTGTGTGTGTGTGAGTATGTTGTATGTGTATGTGTGTGTGTATGTGTGTGTGTGTATGTGTGTATGTGTATGTGTGTATGTTGTATGTGTGTATGTGAGTATGTTGTGTGTGTATGTGTGTATGTGAGTATGTTGTGTGTGTATGTGTGTGTGTGAGTATGTTGTATGTGTATGTGTGTATGTGAGTATGTTGTATGTGTATGTGTGTGTGTGAGTATGTTGTATGTGTATGTGTGTATGTTGTATGTGTATGTGTGTGTGTGAGTATGTTGTATGTGTATGTGTGTATGTTGTATGTGTATGTGTGTGTGTGAGTATGTTGTATGTGTATGTGTGTATGTGAGTATGTTGTATGTGTATGTGTGTGTGTATGTTGTGTGTGTGTGTGTGTGTGTGAGTATGTTGTGTGTGTATGTGTGTGTGTGAGTATGTTGTATGTGTATGTGTGTATGTGTGTGTGTGTATGTGAGTATGTTGTGTGTGTATGTGTGTATGTGAATGTGTGTGTGTATGTGTGTGTGTGTATGTGAGTATGTTGTGTGTGTATGTGTGTGTGAGTATGTTGTATGTGTATGTGTGTGTGTGAGTATGTTGTATGTGTATGTGTGTGTGTATGTGTGTGTGTATGTGTGTGTGTGTATGTGAGTATGTTGTGTGTGTATGTGTGTGTGTATGTGTGTGTGTGTATGTGAGTATGTTGTGTGTGTATGTGTGTATGTGAATGTGTGTGTGTGTATGTGAGTATGTTGTGTGTGTATGTGTGTGTGTGAGTATGTTGTATGTGTATGTGTGTATGTCCTACACTGTATGTCCAGCGTGACAGAGTCGCTGTATGTCTCCTGGTTATAGGAGGTGACACAGGTGAGTGTCTCCAGGTGTGTGTTCTTGCTGGGTACCAGGATGAAGTCGCTTCGCACCGTGATCGTCCCGTCAGAGTTACGGATCTCCTGGGTGGTCGCCTCACCACGCACACGCGTGTCCCACCTGCTCACACACACGCACGCACGCACTCAAAAACACACACACACACACACACACACAGAGAAACACACACACACACACACACACACACAGAGAGAAACACACACACACACACACACACACACACACACAGAGAAACACACACACACACACACACACACACACACACACACACACAGAGAAACACACACACACACACACACAGAAACACACACACACAGAGAGAGAAACACACACACACACACACAGAGAAACACACACACACACACACACACACACACAGAGAAACACACACACACACAGAGAAACACACACACACACACACACACACACACACACAGAGAAACACACACACACAGAGAAACACACACACACAGAGAAACACACACACACACAGAGAAACACACACACAAAGCAGTCAGTAAATACAGTTCTTTATAACATTTGAAGATAGCAGCAGTTAGGGATACATTCACTGTTTGGGATCATATCTTCGAGAAACCTTTGAATCATTCATCTCAAAATTCTTACTTTGGAGAGATTATGTTTCATAAAGCTTTAGAGTCAAACTGTTTCATAAAGCTTTAGAGTCAAACTGTTTCATACAGCTTTAGAGTCAAACTGTTTCATACAGCTTTAGAGTCAAACTGTTTCATAAAGCTTTAGAGTCAAACTGTTTCATACAGCTTTAGAGTCAAACTGTTTCATACAGCTTTAGAGTCAAACTGTTTCATAAAGCTTTAGAGTCAAACTGTTTCATAAAGCTTTAGAGTCAAACTGTTTCATACAGCTTTAGAGTCAAACTGTTTCATACAGCTTTAGAGTCAAACTGTATCATAAAGCTTTTGAGTCAAACTGTTTCATAAAGCTTTAGAGTCAAACTGTTTCATACAGCTTTAGAGTCAAACTGTTTCATAAAGCTTTAGAGTCAAACTGTTTCATACAGCTTTAGAGTCAAACTGTTTCATACAGCTTTAGAGTCAAACTGTTTCATACAGCTTTAGAGTCAAACTGTTTCATAAAGCTTTAGAGTCAAACTGTTTCATAAAGCTTTAGAGTCAAACTGTTTCATACAGCTTTAGAGTCAAACTATTTCTTAAAGCTTTAGAGTCAAACTGTTTCATAAAGCTTTAGAGTCAAACTGTTTCATACAGCTTTAGAGTCAAACTGTTTCATAAAGCTTTAGAGTCAAACTGTTTAATGAAGCTTTATAGTGTCAAAGGTTGCAGGTCAATGACATCTCCTGTTGTAGGCCTCCAGAACAATCATCACATTGGAGTACCTCTGGGTACTGGGTATCGGTGTAAGGAGTACACCTAGCAACACTAACACTAACCCCAACCCTATCCTTACCTATTCCACAGAATGTTCCATCTATTTGGAATGTTACTCTGAGAGAGCTGTTTACACACGAACACACACACACGGTGGCGTCCCACCTGATGGTCCCTGGAGGCTTCCCATTGGCCGAGAGGCAGGTGGCGACCGGCATCTTCAGATTGGATGACCGAGCTACCAGCGTGGGTGTCGACAAACTCATCTGGGTCAAAGGTCGAGCTGGACCGATAACACAACAAAATCAAAACTTGGCCAATCACAGCACAGCAACATATTGGTGAATCACAGCACAGCAACATATTGGTGAATCACAGCACAGCAACATATTGGTGAATCACAGCACAGCAACATATTGGTGAATCACAGCACAGCAACATATTGGTGAATCACAGCACAGCAACATATTGGTGAATCACAGCACAGCAACATAGCTGCTAGACACATATTTTGAGTTGCAGGAAATGTACTGTACAGAGCCCAAGGATATTATGATATATTATACAGGCCGGGATTCAATCATTACACAATCATCAGGCCAGGATTCAATCATTACACAATCATCAGGCCAGGATTCAATCATTACACAATCATCAGGCCAGGATTCAATCATTACACAATCATCAGGCCAGGATTCAATCATTACACAATCATCAGGCCAGGATTCAATCATTACACAATCATCAGGCCGGGATTCAATTCCATCGTTGGTTGTCGACAATGTGGCTTTTAATGTTAATTTTCAATAGCGGAGGTGCGTAAAGATACGGCTGCATTAGATAGATCGGCCTGTAAAGCCTGGTGGGGTTACGTTGCATCCAATGGCAGTGTATTGAATCCCAGCCTTATTTCAGACAAACAGGAAAACTAGTAATGATCTGTAAATAAATACCTAGCAATACAGAAGCAAGTTGCAGATTGGGGAAGTGTTGTGGTTGTTTCGTGTTTGTAGTTGTGTTGTGGTCATACCGTAGACTGTGAGGTTGACCATGTTCTCGAGGTTCCCAGCAGTGAAGGTGGTGCATTCTAACAGTATGGTAGTGTTGTGGTGTTGTTGGGGTCATACCGTAGACTGTGAGGTTGACAGTGTTTTCGCGGTTGCCAGCAGGGAAGGTTGTGTATTCACAGATGTATCTAGCCTCATCAGACAGTCGCAGAGACGAGAGGGTCAGAGTGGTGTCCTCCAGGGATGGAGTTCTCCTCCGCACCTTAACATCATTGCCATATATTTAGAGACCAACCACAACCACAACACAACCACAACCACAACACAACACAACCACAACCCAACCATAACACAACCACAACACAACCAAAACACAACCACCACACAACCACAACACAACCACCACACAACCACAACACAACTACTGCAGCCCTCATCCTCCACATACAACACCCGTTCTGCCAGTCACATTCTGATAAAGGTCCACAAATCACACACATCCCTGGGTCGCTCGTCTTTTCAGTTCGCTGCAGCTAGCGACTGGAACGAGCTGCAACAAACACTCAAACTGGACAGTTTTATCTCAATCTCTTCATTCAAAGACTCAATCATGGACACTCTTACTGACAGTTGTGTCTGCTTTGTGTGATGTATTGTCATCTCTACCTTCTTGCCCTTTGTGCTGTTGTCTGTGTCCAATAATGTTTGTACCCTGTTATGTGCTTCTACCATGTTGTGCTGCTACCATGTTGTGTTGCTACCATGCTGTGTTGTCATGTGTTGCTGCCTTGCTATGTTGTTGTCTCAGGTCTCTCTTTATGTAGTGTTGTTTTGTCTCTCTTGTCCTGATGTGTGTTTGGTCCTATATTTATATTTTATTTATTTATATTTTTAATCCCAGCCCCCGTCCCCGCAGGAGGTCTTTTGCCTTTTGTTAGGCTGTCATTGTAAATAAGAATGTGTTCTTAACTGACTTGCCTAGTTAAATAAAGGTTATATAAAAAAAATACAAAAATATTTTTTAAAAAACAATACAACCCCAACACAACCACAAGCACAACCATACCACAACCACAAGACTCTGCATAGCAAGGTTAGAACACAACTACAACACAACCGCAACACCACATCATCCTCACCACAGGGTTTTTGAAGCTGACTCTGTCTTTGAAGGGCGGAGCCACAGACACGCCTAGAGACGGGTTAGCTATCGCCACGTTCTGTTTCTTTCCATTAATCACCTTCTGCCATGTCACCTGGAGGAGGAGAATTCAAGACAAAGTGCTTGCAAATGTTGTATTTGATTGCATATGTGTGTGTGTATGTGTGTGATGGTTACCTGTGAGATCTTGACAGGTGGGATGCTGTTGATAAAGAGACATGGCAGATCCACCTTAGAGCCCACGTACCCTGACTGTTCGGCTTCCATCTGGACTGACTGACCACACACACCTAGGACGCACAATACACACAGAAGTTAGATACACTGTTGCTCAGTTAAATCAAATCAAACTTTATTTGTCACATGTGCCGAATACAACAGGTGTAGACGTTACAGTGAAATGCTTATTAGCAAGCCCTTAAACAACAATACAACAGGTGTAGACCTTACAGTGAAATGCTTACTAACAAGCCCTTAACCTACAATACAACAGGTGTAGACCTTACAGTGAAATGCTTACTAACAAGCCCTTAACCAACAATACAACAGGTGTAGATCTTACAGTGAAATGCTTACTAACAAGCCCTTAACCAACAATACAACAGGTGTAGACCTTACAGTGAAATGCTTATTAACAAGCCCTTAACCAACAATACAACAGGTGTAGACATTACAGTGAAATGCTGACTAACAAGCCCTTAACCAACAACACAACAGGTGTAGACCTTACAGTGAAATGCTTACTAACAAGCCATTAACCAACAATACAACAGGTGTAGACCTTACAGTGAAATGCTTACTAACAAACCCTTAACCAACAATACAACAGGTGTAGACCTTACAGTGAAATGCTTATTAACAAGCCCTTAAACAACAATACAACAGGTGTAGACCTTACAGTGAGATGCTTACTAACAAACCCTTAACCAACAACACAACAGGTGTAGATCTTACAGTGAAATGCTTACTAACAAGTCCTTAACCAACAATACAACAGGTGTAGATCTTACAGTGAAATGCTTACTAACAAGCCCTTAACCAACAATACAACAGGTGTAGACCTTACAGTGAAATGCTGACTAACAAGCCCTTAACCAACAATACAACAGGTGTAGACCTTACAGTGAAATGCTGACTAACAAGCCCTTAACCAACAATACAACAGGTGTAGACCTTACAGTGAAATGCTGACTAACAAGCCCTTAACCAACAATACAACAGGTGTAGACCTTACAGTGAAATGCTTACTTACAAGCCCTTAACCAACAATACAACAGGTGTAGACCTTACAGTGAAATGCTTATTAACAAGCCCTTAACCAACAATACAACAGGTGTAGACCTTACAGTGAAATGCTTATTAACAAGCCCTTAACCAACAATACAACAGGTGTAGACCTTACAGTGAAATGCTTACTAACAATCCCTTAACCAACAATACAACAGGTGTAGACCTTACAGTGAAATGCTTACTAACAAGCCCTTAACCAACAATACAACAGGTGTAGATCTTACAGTGAAATGCTTACTAACAAGCCCTTAACCAACAATACAACAGGTGTAGATCTTACAGTGAAATGCTGACTAACAAGCCCTTAACCAACAATACAACTTGTGTAGACCTTACAGTGAAATGCTTACTAACAAGCCCTTAACCAACAATACAACAGGTGTAGACCTTACAGTGAAATGCTGACTAACAAGCCCTTAACCAACAATACAACTTGTGTAGACCTTACAGTGAAATGCTTACTAACAAGCCCTTAACCAACAATACAACAGGTGTAGACCTTACAGTGAAATGCTTACTAACAAGCCCTTAACCAACAATGCAGTTCAAGAAAGTGTAAAATAATTATAAAAAGTAACACAATAAAATAACAATAACGAGGCTATATACAGGAGGTACCGGTACCAAGTCATTGTCAGGGGTACCAGGTAGTTGAGGCTATATACAGGAGGTACCGGTACCAAGTCATTGTCAGGGGTACCAGGTAGTTGAGGCTATATACAGGAGGTACCGGTACTGAGTCATTGTGCAGGGGTACCAGGTAGTTGAGGCTATATACAGGAGGTACCGGTACTGAGTCATTGTGCAGGGGTACCAGGTAGTTGAGGCTATATACCGGGGGTACCGGTACCAAGTCATTGTCATGGGTACTCAAGGTAGTTGAGGTAATTGAGGTAATATGTACATGTAGGTAGGGGTAAAAGTGACTAGCCAATCAGGATAGATAATAAACAGAGTAGCAGCAGTGTATGTGAAGAGTGGGAAAGAGTGTCTATGTGTGATTGTGTGTGGTGTGTATACAGTGGCAAGAAAAAGTATGTGAACCATTTGGAATTACCTGGATTTCTGCATAAATTGGTCATAACATTTGATCTGATCTTCATCAAAGTCACAACAACAGACAAACACAGTGTGCTTAAACTAATAACAAACAAATTATTGTATTTTTCTTGTCTGTATTGAATACATAATTTAAACATTCACAGTGTAGGTTGGAAAAAGGGTTAGGGTTAGGGTTAGTGAGTCAGTTAACCTGGAGTCCAATCAATGAGACGAGATTGGAGATGTTGGTTAGAGCTGCCCTGCCCTATAACAAACACTGACAAAATTTGAGTTTGCTATTCACAAGAAGCATTGCCTGATGTGAACCATACCTCGAACAGATGAGATCTCAGAAGACCTAAGATTATGTCAGGCTCTGGCCATAGAGAAACCTATTTGCTTCTCTATGTAGCTATGGTCAGAATCTGACAGTTCTATTCTTTCTGTTTCTGGTGGTGGTTTGTGTTGGATCCCTAATTAGAGGCAGCTGTAGTGCATCGTCTCTAATTAGGGATCCTACATAGGTTTGTATGTTCCACACCGGGGATGTGGGTCGTTGTCACGGTGACAGTAAGTGTGCCACATGTATTACGTCTATTCATTCGTGTTTGTTTTGTAAACGTTTGTATATCGTGTTTTGTTTTGGTGCAGTAGTTCGTCATTGGTGTTTATTATTACATAGTATAATAAATATGTCAAACTACAATCCCTGTGCTGCGCATTGGTCTCTCTATGCACCCTCACGTGACAGAACGACCCACCACTACGAGACCAAGCAGCATAACTGGGGAGAGACGGAGCGAGAGGAAGTGACAGAACGACCCACCACTACGAGACCAAGCAGCATAACTGGGGAGAGACGGAGCGAGAGGGAGCGCTGGCATTGGTCTCTCTATGCACCCTCACGTGACAGATTAAGAATTTTTGACTTGCATAAAGCTGGAAAGGGTTACAAAAGTATCTCTAAAAGCCTTGATATTCATCAATCCACGATAAGACAAAATGTCTTTAAATGGAGAAAGTTCAGCACTGTTGCTGCTCTCCCTAGTAGTGGCCGTCCTGCAAAGATGACTGCAAGAGCACTGTGCAGAATGATCAATGGGGTTAAGAAGAACCCTAGAGTGTCAGCTTAAGACTTACAGAAATCTCTGGAACATGCTAACATCTCTGTTGATGAGTCTACGATACATAAAACATTAAACAAGAATATTGTTCATGGGAGGATACCATGGAAGAAGCCACTGCTGTCCAAAAAAAACTTTGCTGAACGTCTGAAGTTCGCAAAAAGAGCACCTGGATGTACCACTGTGCTACTGGCAAAATATTCTGTGGAGAAATGAAACTAAAGATGAGTTGTCTGGAAGGAACACACAACAAAAAAGGAACAGAACACCAACATCCACCCCATCCCAACTGTAAAGTATAGTGGAGGGAGCATCATGGTTTGGAGCTGCTTTGCTGACTCAGGGCCTGGACAGCTTGCTATCATCGACGGAGAAAATAAATTCCCAAGTTTATCAAGACATTTTGCAGGAAAATGTAAGGCTATCTGTCTGCCAATTGAAGCTCAAGAGAAGTTGGGTGATGCAACAGGACAACGACCCAAAACACAGAAGTAAATCAACAACAGAATGGTTTCAACAGAAGAAAATACCCGTTCTGGAGTGGCCCAGTCAAAGTCCTGACCTCAACCTGATTGAGATGCTATGGAATGACCTCAAGAGAGCGGTTTTGTAAAGAGGAATGGTCCGAAATTCCTCCTGACCGTTGTGCAGGTCTGATCCACTACAGAAAACGTTTGGTTGAGGTTATTGCTGCCAAAGGAGGGTCAACCAGTTATTAAATCCAAGGGTTCACATACTTTTTCCACCCTGCACTGTGAATCTTTACAGGTGTGTTCAATAAAGACATGAAAACATATAATTGTTTGTGTGTTATCAGTTTAATAAGACTGTGTTTTTCTATTGTTATGACTTGGATTTTATTTAATTTTTTTATTTGACCTTTATTTAACCAGGTAGGTCAGTTGAGAACAAGTTCTCATTTACAACTGCGACCTGGCCAAGACAAAACAAAGCAGTGCGACAAAAAACAACACAGAGTTACATATGAGAATAAACAAACGTACAGTCAATAACACAATAGAGAATCTATATACAGAGTGCAAATGTAGTAAGATTAGGAAGGTAAGGCAATAAATAGACCATAGTGGTGAAATACATTACAGATTAGCAAATTATGATGTGCAAATAGAGATACTGGAGTGCAAAATGAGCGGAAGTTAAAATAATAAATATGGGGATGAGGTAGTAGGGTGGGCTATTTACAGAAGGGCTGTATACAGGTGCAGTGATCGATAAGCAGCTTTGACAGCTGATGCTTAAAGTTAGTGAGGGAGATAGGAACCTCTAGCTTCAATGATTTTTGCATTTCGTTCCAGTCATTGGCAGCAGAGAACTGACTGGAAGGAATGGCGGCCAAGGGAGGTGTTGGCTTTGGGGGTGACCAGTGAAATATACCTGCTGGAGCGCTACGGGTGGGTGTTGCTATGGTGACCAGCGAGCTGAGATAAGGCAGGGATTTACCTAGTAAAGACTTATAGATGACCTGGAGCCAGTGGGTTTGGCAACGAATATGTAATGAGGGCCAGCCAACGAGAGTTTAGAGGTCGCAGTGGTGGGTAGTATATGGGGCTTTGGTAACAAAACGGATGGCACTGTGATAGACTACATCCAATTTGCTGAGGAGAGTGTTGGAGGCTATTTTGTAAATGACATCGCCGAAGTCAAGGATCGGTAGGATGGTCAGTTTTACAAGGGCATGTTTGGCAGCATGAGTGAATAATTCTAAAGGGTTCACATACTTTTTCTTGCCACTGTATGCATGTATGTGTGTGAGTGTATGTTGTGTGTGTGTATATAAACTGGGGGCCAAAAGTTTGGAATATTACTCATTCAAGGGTTTTTCTTTATTTGAATTTTTTTTTACATTGTAGTATAAAAGTGAAGACATCAAAACTATGACATAACACATATGGAATCATGTATTAACCAAAAAAGTGTTAAACAAATCAAAATATGTTTGAGATTCTTCAAAGTAGCCACCCTTTTCCTTGATGACAGCTTTGCACACTCATGGCATTCTCTCAACCAGCTTTATGAGGACCGCAACAGGAATGGAAGACCCAGAAATACCTCTGCTGCAGAGGATAAGTTCATTAGAGTTACCAGCCTCAGATTGCAGCCCAAATAAATGCTTCACAGAGTTCAAGTAACAGACACATCTCAACATCAACTGTTCAGAGGAGACTGTGTGAATCAGGCTTTCATGGTCAAATTGCTGCAAAGAAACCACTACTAAAGGACACCAATAATAAGAAGAGACTTGCTTGGCCAAGAAACACGAGCAATGGACATTAGACCAGTGGAAATTTGTCCTTTGGTCTGGAGTCCAAATTTGAGATTTTTGGTTCCAACCTCAACCAAATTTAGATGGTTTGGGATGAGTCGGACAGCAGAGAAGGAAAAGCAGCCAATAAGTGCTCAGCATATGTGGGAACTCCTTCAAGACTGATGGAAAAGCATTCCAGGTGAAGCTATTTGAGAGAATGCCAAAAGTGTGAAAAGCCATCATCAAGGAAAATGTGGCTATTTGAAGAATCTCAAACATATTTTGATTTGTTTAACACTTTTTTGGTTACTACATGATTCCATATGTGTTATGTCATAGTTTTGATGTTGTCACTTTTATTCTACAATGTAAAAAATTTTGCAAATAAAGAAAATCCCTTGAATGAATAATATTCTAAACTTTTGGGCCTCAGTGTATGTGTTGGAGTGTCAGTGTAGTATGTGTGAGTGTGTGAGGAGAGTCCAGTGAGTGTGTGTTGGAGTGTCAGTGTAGTTTGTGTGAGTCCAGTGAGTGACGGATACGGTCACACACACGTCCACCAGTGGGATCAGGCCAGCTCTGTAGCTGAGCTCATTAGGGTAAGGTTTAAACCTAAGCTTTAGATGAGGAACAGAAAGGAGCATAGACTACCTGTCTAACATACACACACACACACACACACACACACACACACACACACACACACACACACACACACACACACACACACACACACACACACACACACACACACACACACACACACACACACACACATTGTGAAAATAGAGCATGTAGGGAGGGAAAGAGACAGACAGACAGACAGACAGACAGACAGACAGACAGACAGACAGACAGACAGACAGACAGACAGACAGACAGACAGACAGACAGACAGACAGACAGACAGACAGACAGACAGACAGACAGACAGACAGACAGAGAAAACAATGTGTTGGCTTTTTACCAAATTCCATACGACAGACCACGTATTCACCCTGCACACCCGAATTGACAAACAAACAAAGGCAAAGTGTTCTCATGCTTTGTTGATTTCAAAAAAGCTTTTGACTCAATTTGGCATGAGGGTCTGCTGATGGAAAGTGGTGTTGGGAGAAAAACATATGACATTACAAAATCCATGTACACAAACAACAAGTGTGCAGTTTAAATGTGCAAAAAACACACACATTTCTTTCCACAGGGCCGTGGGGTGAGACAGGGATAGAGTTTAAGCCCAACCCTCTTCAACATACAGTGGGGAGAACAACTATTTGATACACTGCCAATTTTGCAGGTTTTCCTACTTACAAAGCATGTAGAGGTCTGTAATTTTTATCATAGGTACACTTCAACTGTGAGAGACGGAATCTAAAACAAAAATCCAGAAAATCACATTGTATGATTTTTAAATAATTAATTTGCATTTTATTGCATGACATAAGTATTTGATCACCTACCAACCAGTAAGAATTCCGGCTCTCACAGACCTGTTAGTTTTTCTTTAAGAAGCCCTCCTGTTCTCCACTCATTACCTGTATTAACTGCACCTGTTTGAACTCGTTACCTGTATAAAAGACACCTGTCCACACACTCAATCAAACAGACTCCAACCTCTCCACAATGGCCAAGACCAGAGAGCTGTGTAAGGAAATTGTAGACCTGCACAAGGCTGGGATGGGCTAAAGGACAATAGGCAAGCAGCTTGGTGAGAAGGCAACAACTGTTGGTGCAATTATTAGAAAATGGAAGAAGTTCAAGATGACGGTCAATCTCCCTCGGTCTGGGGCACCATGCAAGATCTCACCTCGTGGGGCATCAATGATCATGAGGAAGGTGAGGGATCAACCCAGAACTACACGGCAGGACCTGGTCAATGACCTGAAGAGAGCTGGGACAACATTCTCAAAGAAAACCATTAGTAACACACTACGCCGTCATGTATTAAAATCCTGCAGCGCACGCAAGGTCCCCCTGCTCAAGCCAGCGCATGTCCAGGCCCGTCTGAAGTTTGCCAATGACCATCTGGATGATCCAGAGGAGGAATGGGAGAAGTTCATGTGGTCTGATGAGACAAAAATAGAGCTTTTTGGTCTAAACTCCACTCGCCGTGTTTGGAGGAAGAAGAAGGACGAGTACAACCCCAAGAACACCATCCCAACCGTGAAGCATGGAGGTGGAAACATCATTCTTTGGGGATGCTTTTCTGCAAAGGGGACAGGACGACTGCACCGTATTGAGGGGAGGATGGATGGGGCCATGTATCGCGAGATCTTGGCCAACAACCTTCCCTCAGTAAGAGCATTGAAGATGGGTCGTGGCTGGGTCTTCCAGCATGACAACGACCCGAAACACACAGCCAGGGCAACTAAGGAGTGGCTCCGTAAGAAGCATCTCAAGGTCCTGGAGTGGCCTAGCCAGTCTCCAGACCTGAACCCAATAGAAAATCTTTGGAGGGAGCTGAAAGTCCGTATTGCCCAGCGACAGCCCTGAAACCTGAAGTATCTGGAGAAGGTCTGTATGGAGGAGTGGGCCAAAATCCATGCTGCAGTGAGGGCAAACCTGGTCAAGAACTACAGGAAACGTATGATCTCTGTAATTGCAAACAAAGGTTTCTGTACCAAATATTAAGTTCTGCTTTTCTGATGTATCAAATACTTATGTCATGCAATAAAATGCAAATTAATTACTTAAAAATCATACAATGTGATTTTCTGAATTTTACAGACTTCTACATGCTTTGTAAGTGGGAAAACCTGCAAAATCGACAGTGCATCAAATACTTGTTCTCCCCACTGTATATATATCAACGAATTGGCTAGGGCACCAGAACAGTCTGCAGCACCCGGCCTCACCCTACTAGAATCTGAAGTCAAATATCTACTGTTTGCTGATGATCTGGTGCTTCTGTCACCAACCAAGGAGGGCACACAGCAGCACCTAGATATTCTGCACAGATTCTGTCAGACCTGGGACCTGACAGTAAACCTCAGTAAGAGAAGAATAATGTTGCCAAATGTATGACCATATTAGAGACACATATTTCCCACAGATTACACAGATCCACAAATTTGGATAAACTCCCATATCTACTGGGTGAAATACCACAGTCTGCCACCACAGCAACAAGATGTGTGACCTGTTGCCAAAAGAAAAGGGCAACCAGTGAAGAACAAACACCATGTAAATACAACCCATATTTATGTTGATTTATTTTCCCTTTTGTACTTTAACTATTTGCACATAATATGACATTTGAAAAGTCTTTATTATTTTAAAACTTTTGTGTATGTAATGTAATTATCTATTTCACTTGTTTTGGAAATGTAACCATATGTTTCTCATGCAAATAAAGCCCCTTAAATGAAATTGAAATGAAAATGAAATTGAATTGAGAGAGAGAGAGAGAGAGAGAGAGAGAGAGAGAGAGAGATTAACTATTTAATCTCTAGTCTGTGATTGACCAGGAATGAGAGTCTGTTTGTTTTACTGACCATGTGACCTACTACACACACACAGACACACACGCATGCACACAGACACACACAGACACTCATTTTAAAAAAATATACTGGAAATGAACTAAGAGGTACTAATGGTAGCACTATGGTGAATCACTACTAGATATCGAGAACTCTTCTGTTACTTCAGCTAGCTAACAGTTAGCTACCAGCTAACTACCAGCTAACCAACAGCTAGCTAAGAGCTAGCTAACAGCTAACTAACTGCTAACTAACAGCTAACTACCAGCTAAATAACAGCTAACTAACAGCTAACCAACAGCTAGCTAACAGACAGCTAACTACCAACTAACTAAGAGCTAAATAACAGTTGTCTAACAGCTAGCTAACAGCCAACACCTAGCTACCAGCTAACTAACAGCTAGCCAACAACTAACTAACAACTTGTTAACAGCTAACTACCAACTTGTTAACAGCTGAGTAAAAGATAGCTAACAATTAACCAACAGATTGCTTCTAGCTTGACAACACAGCAGAAAAGTAGCAACACATACCCAACCCTTTTTAATACAGACAAAAGTGTGTGGCCCAGATACAGTCTGCTGCCACTTCTATTCTGCCAAATTGATTGTAGTCTGTTGGACTATTTGGATATGTTGTGTGTGTGTGTGATCTCTGGCACTGTCAGCATCAGTAGTGTGTGTTGGAGAGCGTTCAAGAGGAGCTCAGGGATTACATGTTTCATCTGTGTTCTGGAACCAGAGCGATATCAACAGACAGGCAAGCAGACAGACAGACAGACAGAATACAGACCTACGTGTGTGTGTGTGTGTGTGTGTTAGTCTGTGTGTGTGTGTGTGTGTGTGTGTGTGTGTGTTTGTGTGTGTGTGTGTGTTTGTGTGCGTGTGTGTGCGTGTGTGTGTGTGTGTTAGTGTTAGTGTTAGTGTGTGTTAGTGTGTGTGTGTGTGTGTGTGTGTGTGTGTGTGTGTTTGTGTGTGTGTGTGTGTGTGTGTGTGTGTGTGGAGTGTCTGTGTGTGTGTGTGTGTGTGTGTGTGTGTGTGTGTGTGTGTGTGTGTGTGTGTGTGTGTGTGTGTGTGTGTGTGGTGTGTCTGTGTGTGCGTGTGTGTGTGGTGGTGTGTCTGTGTGTATGTGTGTGTGTGTCTGTGTGTGTGTGTGTGTGTGTCTGTGTGTGTGTGTGTGTGTGTGTGTGTGTGTGTGGTGTGTCTGTGTGTTTGTGTGTGTGTAAGTGTGTGTTAGTGTGCGTGTGCGTGTGTCTGTCTGTGTGTGTGTGTGTGTGGTGTGTGTCTGTGTGTGTGTGGTGTGTGTGTGTGTGTGTGTCTGTGTGTGTAATATATTGTTAATGTATAGAAGTGTTCATGTGGCAGCTCAGAGTTAAACCAGATAGAACACCATAGGATAAGGTGTGTTCTTCATTTACAGATTGAAGATGCATGCTGTAGGATGAACTAACTCTTTGATGGTAGGGTTTAGTCTAGAGGGTAGACTAGAGGGTAGACTAGAGGGTAGACTAGAGGGTAGTCTAGAGGGTAGACTAGATGGTATCTCACCTTTAATAGCACATGTTGCTGTCAGGAATATCCACAACACAGAATTCTCCATGACAACTCCACTGGTGCCACCTTCCTTGTAGTTCCAACAGCTGTGTCTGTAGTTTCAGCTTGCTGTGTTCTTAGCTGGTGGTTGGTTGTGAAATTAACTCCTGTCGCAGCTTGCTGTCAGTCGTTAGTTGTGTGTTGGTAGATTCCACATGTTGTGTATTCGTAGTTGAAGTTCTTTGTGTTGTTAGTTGCTGCTAGTTGTCTTCGGAGTTGCAGCTTGCTGTGTAGCGTTAGATAATAGTTGCAGCTTGCTGTGTAGCGTTAGTCAATAGTTGCAGCTTGCTGTGTAGCGTTAGTCGGTAGTGAAATGAACTCCCTGCTGTGAAGCGGCCATGCAGACGTGGCTAAAGCAGCTTAGTGGTGGACAGATTACTGAGTTACACTCACACAAAACCTCCCGATACACACACAAAGACACAAACACACGCATGCACACCAAACACAAACAGACCACGTAGATTTTATAATTGGTCAGACATGTCGGCTCATGCAGCACTGGTAGCATTAGATATACAGTTGACTTCGTAGTGGGTGGTTAATTTGCACCAACATGATATGTGTATTAATTGTGTTATTAAAACATTGAAACACAAATGCTTTGTGTGTGTATTTATCTGGCAACTTCAGTAATCAAATCCCATCACAACTGTGTTGGTTAATACTACACTGCCATCTTATGGTCATTTAGACCATACAAATGGTAGCCTCGCAAAGCCGCCTGATTCCTGCAAGCTTACATTAAACGCTGATATCAGTCTGGCAGGGCTGGGATTCAAACCGTTTAAGCTAGGAGGCGTAGAGCAATCTTTAACCAATCAGACCAATGGGCCATATGACAAAGTACCAGAGCATTTCACTACTGGCCAGATTCAGACCTTTCATAACCACACCTTTCCTACTCAGACCATTCGTAACCACACCTTTCCTACTCAGACCATTCGTAACCACACCTTTCCTACTCAGACCATTCGTAACCACACCTTTCCTACTCAGACCATTCGTAACCACACCTTTCCTACTCAGACCATTCGTAACCACACCTTTCCTACTCAGACCATTCGTAACCACACCTTTCCTACTCAGACCTTTCATAACCACACCTTTCCTACTCAGACCATTCATAACCACACCTTTCCTACTCAGACCATTCATAACCACACCTTTCCTACTCAGACCATTCATAACCACACCTTTCCTACTCAGACCTTTTCTTATGCACTTCTCAGTAGTTGGTATTCTGACTTAATTTATGAAGTGTGCAGGTGTCGTTGCCTTGCAGGTGTGGTTGCCTTGCAGGTGTGGTTGCCTTGCAGGTGTGGTTGCCTTGCAGGTGTGGTTGCTTTGCAGGTGTGGTTGCCTTCCGCATGCTGAATAAAATGTAATTAAATCTCTTGGAGTTTTCATTAAATACGGTTTTCAGAACATTTCTCTAAAGCAATCCCTTTAGATTTGCTGCATAATTAATTATATATTTTTTTGACAGACTCATATTTGTTTTTGAATATTAGGATTCAATGAAAGAACGCCATGTAGGTCTAAATACACATGGTTGTCTCCTTTTCAGCACCAATTGGTGGATTAAAAACACTCTGATCTTGTCACACCCTGATCTGTTTCACCTGTCTGTGTGATTGTCTCCACCTCCTCCAGGTGTCCCACCCTGATCTGTTTCACCTGTCTGTGTGCTTGTCTCCACCTCCTCCAGTTGTCACACCCTGATCTGTTTCACCTGTCTGTGTGCTTGTCTCCACCCTCCTCCAGGTGTCCCACCCTGATCTGTTTCACCTGTCTGTGTGCTTGTCTCCACCTCCTCCAGGTGTCCCACCCTGATCTGTTTCACCTGTCTGTGTGCTTGTCTCCATCCTCCTCCAGGTGTCTCCATCTTCCTCATCATCCCCTGTGTATTTATACCTGTGTTCTCTGTTGGTCTGTTAGCAGTTGGTTTTGTTTCATCAAGTCTACCAGCGGTTCCCCTCCTGTCTCTCTATAGTTCCTGTTTTCTAGTCTGCCTGTCGTCTTGTACCTTTGCCCCATCTATCTGGATTACTGACCTCTGCTGTCCCTGACCTGTCTTTTGTCTGCCCCTGTTGGATGAATAAACTGTTATTGCTTCGACGTTGTCTGCATCTGGGTCTCACCTGAAACATGTTAGATCTTGTTTATTAGTTAGGGCTAGTAAAGTAATTGTGATTAAACAATTTAAGTTTGGAAAGCCTTTACGCACTAAATGTATTGGTGAATCAAAAATACAGCAGTTGGATTCATCCTGATAGTTGCCATATTAAATTGTTCATTCAATTAAATATTGAAAGGTGAGAAAAGTGTACATTAGGGGTTGAACAGTAGTCCTAATCATGGAATTGTGATGACAACGATCCAGTCACTTAGAACCGTGCGCCAGACTCCAAGTTGAAGCTGCTAAGTATGGTCTGTGTTCCATAAGGATTCCAATAGGTATTGTCCCAAATTATTGCACAACTTGTAATACGTTAGCATAAGATCAACTATTGCTAGTGATCCTTAGGAACAACCACAAGAACGTGACAGAGGAAAGAAAGGTTAACTAATGATGTAATGGAACGTAGCTCGGATGGTAGAGCATGGCACTTGCAACGCCAAGGTTGTGGGTTCGATTCCCATGGGGGACCAGTATGAACTAACTAACTGTACGTTGCTCTGGATAAGAGCGTCTGCTAAATCACTCAAATGTAAATGTAGGCAAACAAACACTAAAGTGACAGTTTTAAATGTATAACTGATAGTGGCTAATATTTAACACAAAAATACAGTGAAAAGTCTGGGCAGATACAGTGGGTAGAACAAGTATTTGATACACTGCTGATTTTGCAGGTTTTCCTACATACAAAGCCTGTAGAGGTCTGTAATTTTTATCATAGGTACACTTCAACTGTGAGAGACGAAATCTAAAACAAAAATCCAGAAAATCACATTGTATGATTTTTAAATAATTAATTAGACCTGTTAGTATTTCTTTAAGAAGCCTTCCTGTTCTCCACTCATTACCTGTATTAACTGCACCTGTTTGAACTCGTTACCTGTATAAAAGACACCTGTCCACACACTCAATCAAACAGACTCCAACCTCTCCACAATGGCCAAGACCAGAGAGCTGTGTAAGGACATCAGGGATAAAATTGTAGACCTGCACAAGGCTGGGATGGGCTACAGGACAATAAGCAAGCAGCTTGGTGAGAAGGCAACAACTGTTGGCGCAATTATTAGAAAATGGAAGAAGTTCAAGATGACGGTCAATCTCCCTCGGTCTGGGGCACCATGCAAGATCTCACCTCGTGGGGCATCAATGATCATGAGGAAGGTGAGGGATCAGCCCAGAACTACACGGCAGGACCTGGTCAATGACCTGAAGAGAGCTGGGACCACAGTCTCAAAGAAAACCATTAGTAACACACTACGCCGTCATGGATTGGTCCCCCTGCTCAAGCCAGCGCATGTCCAGGCCCGTCTGAAGTTTGCCAATGACCATCTGGATGATCCAGAGGAGGAATGGGAGAAGGTCATGTGGTCTGATGAGACAAAAATAGAGCTTTTTGGTCTAAACTCCACTCACCGTGTTTGGAGGAAGAAGAAGGATGAGTACAACCCCAAGAACACCATCCCAACCGTGAAGCATGGAGGTGGAAACATCATAATTTGAGGATGCTTTTCTGCAAAGGGGACAGGACGACTGCACCGTATAGAGGGGAGGATGGATGGGGCCATGTATCGCGAGATCTTGGCCAACAACCTCCTTCCCTCAGTAAGAGCATTGAATATGGGCCCTAACCCTAACACACAGCCAGGGCAACTAAGGAGTGGCTCCGTAAGAAGCATCTCAAGGTCCTGGAGTGACCTAGCCAGTCTCCAGACCTGAACCCAATAGAAAATCTTTGGAGGGAGCTGAAAGTCCGTATTGCCCAGCGACAGCCCCGAAACCTGAAGGATCTGGAGAAGTTCTGTATGGAGGAGTGGGCCAAAATCCTTGCTGCAGTGTGTGCAAACCTGGTCAAGAACTACAGGAAACGTATGATCTCTGTAATTGCAAACAAAGGTTTCTGTACCAAATGTTTCTGCTTTTCTGATGTATCAAATACTTATGTCATGCAAAAAAATGCAAATTAATTACTTAAAAATCATACAATGGGATTTTCTGGATTTTTGTTTTAGATTCCGTCAGTCACAGTTGAAGAGTACCTATGATAAAAATTACAGACTTCTACATGCTTTGTAAGTGGGAAAACCTGCAAAATCGGCAGTGTATCAAATACTTGTTCTCCCCACTGTACTTAAAACATTCTAGAAATCAATACAACTCTCCTCCACTTTCAGCCGATTTACATGCATATTATTAATGTTATCTCTCCGTGTACATTTAAGGGCCAACAGTGCTGCCCTGTTCTGAGCCAGTTGTAATTTTCAGAGATCCCCCATTGTGGCACCTCCAAACTATAGATAGTTGAGTCAGTAGTTACACCATAATCATAGATTGCTGAGTCAGTATTTACTCCATATTAATATATAATTGAGTCAGTAGTTACGCCATAATAATAGATTGCTGAGTCAGTATTTACTCCATATTAATATATACTATACTAGTACCGGGTTACAGTCAGACTAGTCTTGTTTATGTTCTATACTGGTACCGGGTTACATTCAGACTAGTCTTGTTTATGTTCTATACTGGTACCGGGTTACATTCAGACTAGTCTTGTTTATGTTCTATACTGGTACCGGGTTACAGTCAGACTAGTCTTGTTTATGTTCTATACTGGTACCGGGTTACATTCAGACTAGTCTTGTTTATGTTCTATACTGGTACCGGGTTACATTCAGACTAGTCTTGTTTATGTTCTATACTGGTACCGGGTTACATTCAGACTAGTCTTGTTTACTGGTACCGGGTTACATTCAGACTAGTCTTGTTTATGTTCTATACTGGTACCGGGTTACATTCAGACTAGTCTTGTTTACTGGTACCGGGTTACATTCAGACTAGTCTTGTTTATGTTCTATACTGGTACCGGGTTACATTCAGACTAGTCTTGTTTACTGGTACCGGGTTACATTCAGACTAGTCTTGTTTATGTTCTATACTGGTACCGGGTTACATTCAGACTAGTCTTGTTTACTGGTACCGGGTTACATTCAGACTAGTCTTGTTTATGTTCTATACTGGTAACGGGTTACATTCAGACTAGTCTTGTTTACTGGTACCGGGTTACATTCAGACTAGTCTTGTTTATGTTCTATACTGGTACCGGGTTACATTCAGACTAGTCTTGTTTACTGGTACCGGGTTACATTCAGACTAGTCTTGTTTATGTTCTATACTGGTACCGGGTTACATTCAGACTAGTCTTGTTTACTGGTACCGGGTTACATTCAGACTAGTCTTGTTTATGTTCTATACTGGTACCGGGTTACATTCAGACTAGTCTTGTTTACTGGTACCGGGTTACATTCAGACTAGTCTTGTTTATGTTCTATACTGGTACCGGGTTACATTCAGACTAGTCTTGTTTACTGGTACCGGGTTACAGTCAGACTAGTCTTGTGAGACTATTCCTGTTGAGTTGTTTGAACTATTCCTGTTGAGTTGTTTGAACTATTCCTGTTGAGTTGTTTGAACTATTCCTGTTGAGTTGTTTGAACTATTCCTGTTGAGTTGTTTGAACTATTCCTGTTGAGTTGTTTGAACTATTCCTGTTGAGTTGTTTGAACTATCCCTGTTGAGTTAATTAAATAATCCATTGGTTAACTTTCCAGTTCTAGGTTCAGTGATGAAGACGAACAGGCCTACAGAATAAATACAGTAAGTTATCATGAGGCCCACGGACCCCAGACATTATATTTAGTCTTGTTTTCCATCTGGAATGTCAATAAACAACAAAAACAAGCAAAACCTGACAACAATGAATTTATAAGAATTCTGTAAGTACAGAAACAGTTTGCTCAGTGGGAAATAAATATCCAACTATTCAGTGACAACTGTGTGGAGTTTGTAGTTTGTGACAGCAACTATTGGGATTTACTATGATCTATGTAGAAGAACTCTCCTTACCTTCTAACAACTCTTGTACGGCTTGTGAGCAAAACAGGTTACATCTAGGTTTTCGTGGGAGTCTCAGCTTTTTATAGATGGGTCATAATCGTTCAGACTCTACAGACGTTTTGTTTTTGTGAGAAGTGTGTTTGTTTGTGTGTGTGTCAGTGGGGGAGACAGAGAGACAGCAGTACACCCAGCAGCCAGCAACAGCTCTGGACCAACACACTGTCAGCTGAACACGGCAACAAGTCATCTGGAAAAACACAACAAAAACAGCAGCAGGGTTAGACACAACAAAAACAGCAGCAGGGTTAGACACAACAAAAACAGCAGCAGGGTTAGACACACACACGCACGCACACACACACACACACACACACACACACACACACACACACACACACACACACACACACACACACACACACACACACACACACACACACACACACACACACACACACACACGTTACACCCTCTATACATCACATGCTTTTCATTAATATGAGATCAATTCACTGTCTTGCACACACACACATTCTCTCTCTCTCTCTCTCTCTCTCTCTCTCTCTCTCTCTCTCTCTCTCTCTCTCTCTCTCTCTCTCTCTCTCTCTCTCTCTCTCTCTCTCTCTCTCTCTCTCTCTCTCTCTCTCTCTCTCACACTCTCTCACACTCTCTCACACTCTCTCACACTCTCACTCTCACTCTCACTCTCAGCCTCACTTTTTTCTATGATGACGGAGGCGATGCTCTTGGAGATCTTGCAAATGAAGGTTGTGTGTGTGTGGGTGTTGGTGAGTGTGTGGGTGTGGGTGTCTGCCTTCAGAGTCAGCCGGTATCCGTAGGGCTCCAGCTGTTCCACGTAACTGTGGTCACGGTAACGCACATCAGGGGCCGAGCCAGACACGTTGGTGTTGACGACCGTCTCCACAGTTCCCGTTGACACGGAGAACTCATAACTGTTGATCTGATTGGCTCTGCCAGACAGATAGAACTCATAACTTTTTATCTGATAGATAGATAGATAGATAGATAGATAGATAGATAGATAGATAGATAGATAGATAGATAGATAGATAGATAGATAGATAGATAGATAGATAGATAGATAGATAGATAGATAGATAGATAGATAGATAGATAGATAGATAGATAGATAGATAGATAGATAGATAGATAGATAGATAGATAGATAGATAGATAGATAGGTAGATAGATAGATAGATAGATAGATAGATAGATAGATAGATAGATAGATAGATAGATAGATAGATAGATAGATAGATAGATAGATAGATAGATAGATAAATAGATACCTGGGTTCCACATGACAGTCTACTCTCAGATCTCCATCCTCTTCCTCACACACTGAGACCAGCTCACAACGGACCACATTCAACAGCACTGTGTGAGAGAGAGAGTGACAGAGAGACAGGTATTCCTCTAGGATTTTGCCTGTGCTCAGCTCCATTCCGTTTATTTTTATCCTAAAAAACTCCCTAGTCCTTGCCGATGACAAGCATACCCATAACATGATGCAGTCACCACCATACCCATAACATGATGCAGCCACCACCATACCATAACATGATGCAGCCACCACCATACCATAACATGATGCAGCCACCACCATACCATAACATGATGCAGCCACCACCATACCCATAACATGATGCAGCCTCCACCATACCCATAACATGATGCAGCCACCACCATACCATAACATGATGCAGCCTCCACCATACCCATAACATGATGCAGCCACCACCATACCATAACATGATGCAGCCACCACCATACCATAACATGATGCAGCACCACCATGCTTGGACATATTGATGTGTTGTGTTGGATTTTCCCCAAACATAACGCTTTGTATTCAGGACATAAAGTGATTTTCTAATACACATTTTTTGCAGTTTTTCTTCAGTGTCTTATTGCCTTGTAATTCTGTCCAGGCTTCCTTCTTTTCACTCTGTAATTTATGTTAGTATTGTGGAGTAACTACAATGTTGATGATCCATCCATCAGTTTTCACCTGAGTGGTTTCCTTCCTCTCCGGCAATTGAGTTAGGAAGGACGCCTGTATCTTTGTAGAGCCTGGGTGTATTGATACACCATCCAAAGTGTAATTAACAACTTCACCATGACCAACACCATCATCAAGTTTGCGGACGACAAGACGGTGGTAGGCCTGATCACAGACGAAGATGAGACAGCCTATAGGGAGGAGGTCAGAGACCTGGCAGTGTGGTGCCAGAACAACAACCTCTCCCTCGTCAGCAAGAGCTGATAATGGACAACAGGAAACGGAGGGCCGAGCACACCCCCATCCACATCGACAAGGCTGTAGTGGAGCGGGCCGAGAGCGTCAAGTTCCTCTGTGTCCACATAACTAAGGATCTATCATGGTCCAAACACACCAACACAGTCATGAAGAGGGCACAATGATGCCTCTTCCCCTTCAGGAGGATGAAAAGATTTGGCATGGGCCCTTAGCTCATCAAAAGGTTCTACAGCTGCACCATTCAGAATATCTTGACTGACTGCATCACCGCTTGGTATGGCAACTGCTTGGTATCCGAACACAAGGCAATACAGAGGGTGATATGGATGGGCCATCACTGGGCTAAGCTCACTACCATCCAGGACTTCAATACCAGGCAGTGTCAGAGGATGTCAAAATGTCAAAGACCCCAGCTGAACGTTTAATCAAATGGCTACCAGCCCTATTAGCATTGACCCTTTTTTGCACTGATGCTCACACATACTATTCTGATGAGGTAACATTATAACACTACTATATAAATACCAACTATACTGATGAGGTAACATTATAAACACTACTATATAAATACCTGTTATGTTGATGAGGTAACATTATAAACACTACTATATAAATACCTGCTATACTGATGAGGTAACATTATAACACTACTATATAAATACCTACTATACTGATGAGGTAACATTATAAACACTACTATATAAATACCTGCTATACTGATGAGGTAACATTATAAACACTACTATATAAATACCTGCTATACTGATGAGGTAACATTATAAACACTACTATATAAATACCTGCTATACTGATGAGGTAACATTATAAACACTACTATATAAATACCTACTATTCTGATGAGGTAACATTATAACACTACTATATAAATACCAACTATACTGATGAGGTAACATTATAAACACTACTATATAAATACCTGTTATGTTGATGAGGTAACATTATAAACACTACTATATAAATACCTACTATACTGATGAGGTAACATTATAAACACTACTATATAAATACCTGCTATACTGATGAGGTAACATTATAACACTACTATATAAATACCTACTATACTGATGAGGTAACATTATAAACACTACTATATAAATACCTGCTATACTGATGAGGTAACATTATAAACACTACTATATAAATACCTGCTATACTGATGAGGTAACATTATAAACACTACTATATAAATACCTGCTATACTGATGAGGTAACATTATAAACACTACTATATAAATACCTGCTATACTGATGAGGTAACATTATAAACACTACTATATAAATACCTGCTATACTGATGAGGTAACATTATAACACTACTATATAAATACCTGCTATACTGATGAGGTAACATTATAAACACTACTATATAAATACCTGTTATGTTGATGAGGTAACATTATAACACTACTATATAAATACCTACTATACTGATGAGGTAACATTATAAACACTACTATATAAATACCTGCTATACTGATGAGGTAACATTATAAACACTACTATATAAATACCTGCTATACTGATGAGGTAACATTATAAACACTACTATATAAATACCTGCTATACTGATGAGGTAACATTATAAACACTACTATATAAATACCTGCTATACTGATAAGGTAACATTATAACACTACTATATAAATACCTGCTATACTGATGAGGTAACATTATAAACACTACTATATAAATACCTGTTACGTTGATGAGGTAACATTATAAACACTACTATATAAATACCTGCTATACTGATGAGGTAACATTATAACACTACTATATAAATACCTACTATACTGATGAGGTAACATTATAAACACTACTATATAAATACCTGCTATACTGATGAGGTAACATTATAAACACTACTATATAAATACCTGCTATAGATAGATAGATAGATAGATAGATAGATAGATAGATAGATAGATAGATAGATAGGTACTTTATTGATCCCCCGGGGGGGAAATTTCATTGTCAAGCAGCTACAACAAAAACACAGGGCAGGTGCAAAATGCCACAACGAAAGTACACAAAAGACAGATACACGGTACATGATACATAGAGCGGCAGTATGAAAAAGTATAGAAATACAAGATATCTGGAGTGCAAAAAAAAAAGCTATAAAAAGATATTGCATAGTATGAGTGGTTGGCTGAATAAGTACACTATACATTGGTGGATGTTGGATGGTTAACTATACTATAGAGGTCGATGGCAGAGAAATACTTCAGTAGCTAAAAATCCGTATGATATGAGCGAGGGTAATAATAGTTTACTTAATAGACAGACTGGGTAAATGAACAGGTAAGTGAATATTTTGCATGGTTAAATTAGCTGTACAGTTAGGTATACAGTTATATTTACAGATAAGTGAATACTTGCATGTTTACACAAACTGTACAGGTAAATGACAGGAAGAGATACTTTAATAGCTAAATGTGTGTATGATATCATTTGGGGTAATAATAGTAATTCCCTTAAAATACAGTCCTTAGTGCGCAGGGTTTAATTACAGACAACTGCACTTATTGCACATTCGATATACTAAAAGCAATTTAGAAAAGGTGCAACTGGCAGGATACTAAGATAGATAGATAGATAGATAGATAGGTACTTTATTGATCCCCCGGGGGGGAAATTTCATTATCAAGCAGCTACAACAAAAACACAGGGCAGGTGCAAAATGCCACAACGAAGGTACACAAAAGACAGATACACGGTACATGATACATAGAGCGGCAGTATGAAAAAGTATAGAAATACAGGATATCTGGAGTGCAAAAAAAAGCAAAATGCCACAGGTATTTATATAGTAGTGTTTATAATGTTACCTCATCAGTATAGTAGTATAGTAGGTATTGAGGTAACATTATAAACACTACTATATAAATATCTACTATACTGATGAGGTAACATTATAAACACTACTATATAAATACCTGTTATGTTGATGAGGTAACATTATAAACACTACAATATAAATACCTGTTATACAGATGAGGTAACATTATAAACACTACAATATAAATACCTGTTATGTTGATGAGGTAACATTAGAAACACTACTATATAAATACCTGCTATACTGATGAGGTAACATTATAAACACTACTATATAAATACCTACTATACAGATGAGGTAACATTATAAACACTAATATATAAATACCTACTATACTGATGAGGTAACATTATAAACACTACTATATAAAAACCTACTATACTGATGAGGTAACATTATAACACTACTATATAAATACCTACTATACTGATGAGGTAACATTATAAACACTACTATATAAATACCTGCTATACTGATGAGGTAACATTATAAACACTACTATATAAATACCTGTTATGTTGATGAGGTAACATTATAAACACTACTATATAAATACCTACTATACTGATGAGGTAACATTATAAACACTACTATATAAATACCTGTTATGTTGATGAGGTAACATTAGAAACACCACTATATAAATACCTGTTATGTTGATGAGGTAACATTATAAACACTACTATATAAATACCTACTATACTGATGAGGTAACATTATAAACACTACTTTATAAATACCTGTTATGTTGATGAGGTAACATTAGAAACACCACTATATAAATACCTGTTATACTGATGAGGTAACATTATATACACTACTATATAAATACCTACTATACTGATGAGGTAACATTATAACACTACTATATAAATACCTGCTATGTTGATGAGGTAGCATTATAAACACTACTATATAAATACCTACTATACTGATGAGGTAACATTATAACACTACTATATAAATACCTACTATACTGATGAGGTAACATTAGAAACACCACTATATAAATACCTGTTATACTGATGAGGTAACATTATAACACTACTATATAAATACCTACTATACTGATGAGGTAACATTATAACACTACTATATAAATACCTGCTATGTTGATGAGGTAACATTATAAACTCTACTATATAAATACCTACTATACTGATGAGGTAACATTATAACACTACTATATAAATACCTACTATACTGATGAGGTAACATTATAAACACTACTATATAAATACCTTTTATGTTGAAGAGGTAACATTATAAACACTACTATATAAATACCTGCTATACTGATGAGGTAACATTATAAACACTACTATATAAATACCTACTATACTGATGAGGTAACATTATAAACACTACTATATAAATACCTACTATACTGATGAGGTAACATTATAAACACTACTATATAAATACCTGCTATACTGATGAGGTAACATTATAAACACTACTATATAAATACCTGTTATGTTGATGAGGTAACATTATAACACTACTATATAAACACCTGCTATACTGATGAGGTAACATTATAAACACTACTATATAAATACCTGTTATGTTGATGAGGTAACATTATAAACACTACTATATAAATACCTGCTATACTGATGAGGTAACATTATAAACACTACTATATAAATACCTGTTATGTTGATGAGGTAACATTATAACACTACTATATAAATACCTGCTATACTGATGAGGTAACATTATAAACACTACTATATAAATACCTGTTATGTTGATGAGGTAACATTATAACACTACTATATAAATACCTACTATACTGATGAGGTAACATTATAACACTACTATATAAATACCTGTTATGTTGATGAGGTAACATTATAAACACTACTATATAAATACCTACTATACTGATGAGGTAACATTATAACACTACTATATAAATACCTGCTATACTGATGAGGTAACATTATAAACACTACTATATAAATACCTAATATACTGATGAGGTAACATTATAACACTACTATATAAATACCTACTATACTGATGAGGTAACTTTATAAACACTACTATATAAATACCTGCTATACTGATGAGGTAACATTATAAACACTACTACATAAATACCTACTATACTGATGAGGTAACATTATAACACTACTATATAAATACCTGCTATACTGATGAGGTAACATTATAAACACTACTATATAAATACCTAATATACTGATGAGGTAACATTATAACACTACTATATAAATACCTACTATACTGATGAGGTAACTTTATAAACACTACTATATAAATACCTGCTATACTGATGAGGTAACATTATAAAAACTACTACATAAATACCTACTATACTGATGAGGTAACATTATAAACACTACTATATAAATACCTGTTATGTTGATGAGGTAACATTATAAACACTACTATATAAATACCTGTTATACTGATGAAGTAACATTATAAACACTACTATATAAATTCCTGCTATACTGATGAGGTAACATTATAAACACTACTATATAAATACCTACTATACTGATGAGGTAACATTATAAACACTACTATATAAATACCTGTTATGTTGATGAGGTAACATTATAAACACTACTATATAAATACCTGTTATGTTGATGAGGTAACATTATAAACACTACTATATAAATACCTACTACACTGATGAGGTAACATTATAACACTACTATATAAATACCTACTATACTGATGAGGTAACATTATAAACACTACTATATAAATACCTTTTATGTTGATGAGGTAACATTATAAACACTACTATATAAATACCTGCTATACTGATGAGGTAACATTATAAACACTACTATATAAATACCTACTATACTGATGAGGTAACATTATAAACACTACTATATAAATACCTACTATACTGATGAGGTAACATTATAAACACTACTATATAAATACCTGCTATACTGATGAGGTAACATTATAAACACTACTATATAAATACCTGTTATGTTGATGAGGTAACATTATAAACACTACTATATAAATATCTACTATACTGATGAGGTAACATTATAAACACTACTATATAAATACCTGCTATACAGATGAGGTAACATTATAAACACTACAATATAAATACCTGTTATGTTGATGAGGTAACATTAGAAACACTACTATATAAATACCTGCTATACTGATGAGGTAACATAATAAACACTACTATATAAATACCTACTATACAGATGAGGTAACATTATAAACACTAATATATAAATACCTACTATACTGATGAGGTAACATTATAAACACTACTATATAAAAACCTACTATACTGATGAGGTAACATTATAACACTACTATATAAATACCTGCTATACTGATGAGGTAACATTATAAACACTACTATATAAACACCTGCTATACTGATGAGTTAACATTATAAACACTACTATATAAATACCTGTTATGTTGATGAGGTAACATTATAAACACTACTATATAAATACCTACTATACTGATGAGGTAACATTATAAACACTACTATATAAATACCTTTTATGTTGATGAGGTAACATTAGAAACACCACTATATAAATACCTGTTATGTTGATGAGGTAACATTATAAACACTACTATATAAATACCTACTATACTGATGAGGTAACATTATAAACACTACTTTATAAATACCTGTTATGTTGATGAGGTAACATTAGAAACACCACTATATAAATACCTGTTATACTGATGAGGTAACATTATATACACTACTATATAAATACCTACTATACTGATGAGGTAACATTATAACACTACTATATAAATACCTGCTATGTTGATGAGGTAACATTATAAACACTACTATATAAATACCTACTATACTGATGAGGTAACATTATAACACTACTATATAAATACCTGTTATACTGATGAGGTAACATTATAACACTACTATATAAACACCTACTATACTGATGAAGTAACATTATAACACTACTATATAAATACCTGCTATGTTGATGAGGTAACATTATAAACACTACTATATAAATACCTACTATACTGATGAGGTAACATTATAACACTACTATATAAATACCTACTATACTGATGAGGTAACATTATAAACACTACTATATAAATACCTTTTATGTTGATGAGGTAACATTATAAACACTACTATATAAATACCTGCTATACTGATGAGGTAACATTATAAACACTACTATATAAATACCTACTATACTGATGAGGTAACATTATAAACACTACTATATAAATACCTACTATACTGATGAGGTAACATTATAAACACTACTATATAAATACCTGCTATACTGATGAGGTAACATTATAAACACTACTATATAAATACCTGTTATGTTGATGAGGTAACATTATAACACTACTATATAAACACCTGCTATACTGATGAGGTAACATTATAAACACTACTATATAAATACCTGTTATGTTGATGAGGTAACATTATAAACACTACTATATAAATACCTGCTATACTGATGAGGTAACATTATAAACACTACTATATAAATACCTGTTATGTTGATGAGGTAACATTATAACACTACTATATAAATACCTGCTATACTGATGAGGTAACATTATAAACACTACTATATAAATACCTGTTATGTTGATGAGGTAACATTATAACACTACTATATAAATACCTACTATACTGATGAGGTAACATTATAACACTACTATATAAATACCTGTTATGTTGATGAGGTAACATTATAAACACTACTATATAAATACCTACTATACTGATGAGGTAACATTATAACACTACTATATAAATACCTGCTATACTGATGAGGTAACATTATAAACACTACTATATAAATACCTAATATACTGATGAGGTAACATTATAACACTACTCTATAAATACCTACTATACTGATGAGGTAACATTATAAACACTACTATATAAATACTTGCTATACTGTTGAGGTAACATTATAAACACTACTACATAAATACCTACTATACTGATGAGGTAACATTATAAACACTACTATATAAATACCTGTTATGTTGATGAGGTAACATTATAAACACTACTATATAAATACCTGTTATACTGATGAAGTAACATTATAAACACTACTATATAAATTCCTGCTATACTGATGAGGTAACATTATAAACACTACTATATAAATACCTACTATACTGATGAGGTAACATTATAAACACTACTATATAAATACCTGTTATGTTGATGAGGTAACATTATAAACACTACTATATAAATACCTGTTATGTTGATGAGGTAACATTATAAACACTACTATATAAATACCTGTTATGTTGATGAGGTAACATTATAAACACTACTATATAAATACCTACTACACTGATGAGGTAACATTATAACACTACTATATAAATACCTGCTATACTGATGAGGTAACATTATAAACACTACTATATAAATACCTGTTATGTTGATGAGGTAACATTATAAACACTACTATATAAATACCTACTATACTGATGAGATAACATTATAAACACTACTATATAAATACCTGCTATACTGATGAGGTAACATTATAACACTACTATATAAATACCTACTATACTGATGAGGTAACATTATAACACTACTATATAAATACCTGTTATGTTGATGAGGTAACATTATAAACACTACTATATAAATACCTACTATACTGATGAGGTAACATTATAACACTACTATATAAATACCTGCTATACTGATGAGGTAACGTTATAAACACTACTATATAAATACCTACTATACTGATGAGGTAACATTATAAACACTACTATATAAATACCTACTATACTGATGAGGTAACATTATAAACACTACTATATAAATACCTACTATACTGATGAGGTAACATTATAAACACTACTATATAAATACCTACTATACTGATGAGGTAACATTATAAACACTACTATATAAATACCTGCTATACTGATGAGGTAACATTATAAACACTACTATATAAATACCTACTATACTGATGAGGTAACATTATAAACACTACTATATAAATACCTGCTATACTGATGAGGTAACATTATAAACACTACTATATAAATACCTGCTATGCTGATGAGGTAACATTATAAACACTACTATATAAATACCTGCTATTCTGATGAGGTAACATTATAAACACTACTATATAAATACCTGTTATGTTGATGAGGTAACATTATAAACACTACTATATAAATACCTGTTATGTTGATGAGGTAACATTATAACACTACTATATAAATACCTACTATACTGATGAGGTAACATTATAACACTACTATATAAATACCTGTTATGTTGATGAGGTAACACTATAAACACTACTATATAAATACCTACTATACTGATGAGGTAACATTATAAACACTACTATATAAATACCTACTATACTGATGAGGTAACATTATAAACACTACTATATAAATACCTGCTATACTGATGAGGTAACATTATAAAACTACTATATAAATACCTAAAATACTGATGAGGTAACATTATAAACACTACTTTATAAATACCTGCTATACTGATGAGGTAACATTATAAACACTACTATATAAATACCTACTATACTGATGAGGTAACATTATAAACACTACTATATAAATACCTGTTATGTTGATGAGGTAACATTATAAACACTACTATATAAATACCTGTTATACTGATGAAGTAACATTATAAACACTACTATATAAATTCCTGCTATACTGATGAGGTAACATTATAAACACTACTATATAAATACCTACTATACTGATGAGGTAACATTATAAACACTACTATATAAATACCTGTTATGTTGATGAGGTAACATTATAACACTACTATATAAATACCTGCTATACTGATGAGGTAACATTATAAACACTACTATATAAATACCTGTTATGTTGATGAGGTAACATTATAACACTACTATATAAATACCTACTATACTGATGAGGTAACATTATAACACTACTATATAAATACCTGTTATGTTGATGAGGTAACATTATAAACACTACTATATAAATACCTACTATACTGATGAGGTAACATTATAACACTACTATATAAATACCTGCTATACTGATGAGGTAACATTATAAACACTACTATATAAATACCTAATATACTGATGAGGTAACATTATAACACTACTATATAAAAACCTACTATACTGATGAGGTAACATTATAAACACTACTATATAAATACCTGCTATACTGATGAGGTAACATTATAAACACTACTACATAAATACCTACTATACTGATGAGGTAACATTATAAACACTACTATATAAATACCTGTTATGTTGATGAGGTAACATTATAAACACTACTATATAAATACCTGTTATACTGATGAAGTAACATTATAAACACTACTATATAAATTCCTGCTATACTGATGAGGTAACATTATAAACACTACTATATAAATACCTACTATACTGATGAGGTAACATTATAAACACTACTATATAAATACCTGTTATGTTGATGAGGTAACATTATAAACACTACTATATAAATACCTACTATACTGATGAGGTAACATTATAAACACTACTATATAAATACCTACTATACTGATGAGGTAACATTATAAACACTACTATATAAATACCTGCTATACTGATGAGGTAACATTATAACACTACTATATAAATACCTAAAATACTGATGAGGTAACATTATAAACACTACTATATAAATACCTGCTATACTGATGAGGTAACATTATAAACACTACTATATAAATACCTACTATACTGATGAGGTAACATTATAAACACTACTATATAAATACCTGTTATGTTGATGAGGTAACATTATAAACACTACTATATAAATACCTGTTATACTGATGAAGTAACATTATAAACACTACTATATAAATTCCTGCTATACTGATGAGGTAACATTATAAACACTACTATATAAATACCTACTATACTGATGAGGTAACATTATAAACACTACTATATAAATACCTGTTATGTTGATGAGGTAACATTATAACACTACTATATAAATACCTGCTATACTGATGAGGTAACATTATAAACACTACTATATAAATACCTGTTATGTTGATGAGGTAACATTATAACACTACTATATAAATACCTACTATACTGATGAGGTAACATTATAACACTACTATATAAATACCTGTTATGTTGATGAGGTAACATTATAAACACTACTATATAAATACCTACTATACTGATGAGGTAACATTATAACACTACTATATAAATACCTGCTATACTGATGAGGTAACATTATAAACACTACTATATAAATACCTAATATACTGATGAGGTAACATTATAACACTACTATATAAATACCTACTATACTGATGAGGTAACATTATAAACACTACTATATAAATACCTGCTATACTGATGAGGTAACATTATAAACACTACTACATAAATACCTACTATACTGATGAGGTAACATTATAAACACTACTATATAAATACCTGTTATGTTGATGAGGTAACATTATAAACACTACTATATAAATACCTGTTATACTGATGAAGTAACATTATAAACACTACTATATAAATTCCTGCTATACTGATGAGGTAACATTATAAACACTACTATATAAATACCTACTATACTGATGAGGTAACATTATAAACACTACTATATAAATACCTGTTATGTTGATGAGGTAACATTATAAACACTACTATATAAATACCTGTTATGTTGATGAGGTAACATTATAAACACTACTATATAAATACCTGTTATGTTGATGAGGTAACATTATAAACACTACTATATAAATACCTACTATACTGATGAGGTAACATTATAACACTACTATATAAATACCTGTTATGTTGATGAGGTAACATTATAAACACTACTATATAAATACCTACTATACTGATGAGGTAACATTATAACACTACTATATAAATACCTGCTATACTGATGAGGTAACGTTATAAACACTACTATATAAATACCTACTATACTGATGAGGTAACATTATAAACACTACTATATAAATACCTACTATACTGATGAGGTAACATTATAAACACTACTATATAAATACCTACTATACTGATGAGGTAACATTATAAACACTACTATATAAATACCTACTATACTGATGAGGTAACATTATAAACACTACTATATAAATACCTGCTATACTGATGAGGTAACATTATAAACACTACTATATAAATACCTACTATACTGATGAGGTAACATTATAAACACTACTATATAAATACCTGCTATACTGATGAGGTAACATTATAAACACTACTATATAAATACCTGCTATGCTGATGAGGTAACATTATAAACACTACTATATAAATACCTGCTATTCTGATGAGGTAACATTATAAACACTACTATATAAATACCTGTTATGTTGATGAGGTAACATTATAAACACTACTATATAAATACCTGTTATGTTGATGAGGTAACATTATAACACTACTATATAAATACCTACTATACTGATGAGGTAACATTATAACACTACTATATAAATACCTGTTATGTTGATGAGGTAACACTATAAACAATACTATATAAATACCTACTATACTGATGAGGTAACATTATAAACACTACTATATAAATACCTACTATACTGATGAGGTAACATTATAAACACTACTATATAAATACCTGCTATACTGATGAGGTAACATTATAACACTACTATATAAATACCTACTATACTGATGAGGTAACATTATAAACACTACTATATAAATACCTGCTATACTGATGAGGTAACATTATAAACACTACTATATAAATACCTACTATACTGATGAGGTAACATTATAAACACTACTATATAAATACCTGTTATGTTGATGAGGTAACATTATAAACACTACTATATAAATACCTGTTATACTGATGAAGTAACATTATAAACACTACTATATAAATTCCTGCTATACTGATGAGGTAACATTATTAACACTACTATATAAATACCTGTTATGCTGATGAGGTAACATTATAAACACTACTATATAAATACCTACTATACTGATGAGGTAACATTATAAACACTACTATATAAATACCTGCTATACTGATAAGGTAACATTATAAACACTACTATATAAATACCTGTTATGTTGATGAGGTAACACTATAAACACTACTATATAAATACCTACTATACTGATGAGGTAACATTATAAACACTACTATATAAATACCTACTATACTGATGAGGTAACATTATAAACACTACTATATAAATACCTGCTATACTGATGAGGTAACATTATAACACTACTATATAAATACCTACTATACTGATGAGGTAACATTATAACACTACTATATAAATACCTGCTATACTGATGAGGTAACATTATAAACACTACTATATAAATACCTACTATACTGATGAGGTAACATTATAAACACTACTATATAAATACCTACTATACTGATGAGGTAACATTATAAACACTACTATATAAATACCTGCTATACTGATGAGGTAACATTATAAACACTACTATATAAATACCTGCTATACTGATGAGGTAACATTATAACACTACTATATAAATACCTACTATACTGATGAGGTAACATTATAAACACTACTATATAAATACCTGCTATACTGATGAGGTAACATTATAAACACTACTATATAAATACCTGCTATACTGATGAGGTAACATTATAACACTACTATATAAATACCTACTATACTGATGAGGTAACATTATAAACACTACTATATAAATACCTGCTATACTGATGAGGTAAAATTATAAACACTACTACATAAATACCTACTATACTGATGAGGTAACATTATAAACACTACTATATAAATACCTGTTATGTTGATGAGGTAACATTATAAACACTACTATATAAATACCTACTATACTGATGAGGTAACATTATAAACACTACTATATAAATACCTGTTATGTTGATGAGGTAACATTATAAACACTACTATATAAATACCTGTTATGTTGATGAGGTAACATTATAAACACTACTATATAAATACCTGTTATGTTGATGAGGTAACATTATAAACACTACTATATAAATACCTACTATACTGATGAGGTAACATTATAACACTACTATATAAATACCTGTTATGTTGATGAGGTAACATTATAAACACTACTATATAAATACCTACTATACTGATGAGGTAACATTATAACACTACTATATAAATACCTGCTATACTGATGAGGTAACGTTATAAACACTACTATATAAATACCTACTATACTGATGAGGTAACATTATAAACACTACTATATAAATACCTACTATACTGATGAGGTAACATTATAAACACTACTATATAAATACCTACTATACTGATGAGGTAACATTATAAACACTACTATATAAATACCTGCTATACTGATGAGGTAACATTATAAACACTACTATATAAATACCTACTATACTGATGAGGTAACATTATAAACACTACTATATAAATACCTGCTATACTGATGAGGTAACATTATAAACACTACTATATAAATACCTGCTATGCTGATGAGGTAACATTATAAACACTACTATATAAATACCTGCTATTCTGATGAGGTAACATTATAAACACTAATATATAAATACCTGTTATGTTGATGAGGTAACATTATAAACACTACTATATAAATACCTGTTATGTTGATGAGGTAACATTATAACACTACTATATAAATACCTACTATACTGATGAGGTAACATTATAACACTACTATATAAATACCTGTTATGTTGATGAGGTAACACTATAAACACTACTATATAAATACCTACTATACTGATGAGGTAACATTATAAACACTACTATATAAATACCTACTATACTGATGAGGTAACATTATAAACACTACTATATAAATACCTGCTATACTGATGAGGTAACATTATAACACTACTATATAAATACCTACTATACTGATGAGGTAACATTATAAACACTACTATATAAATACCTGCTATACTGATGAGGTAACATTATAAACACTACTATATAAATACCTACTATACTGATGAGGTAACATTATAAACACTACTATATAAATACCTGTTATGTTGATGAGGTAACATTATAAACACTACTATATAAATACCTGTTATACTGATGAAGTAACATTATAAACACTACTATATAAATTCCTGCTATACTGATGAGGTAACATTATAAACACTACTATATAAATACCTGTTATGCTGATGAGGTAACATTATAAACACTACTATATAAATACCTACTATACTGATGAGGTAACATTATAAACACTACTATATAAATACCTGCTATACTGATAAGGTAACATTATAAACACTACTATATAAATACCTGTTATGTTGATGAGGTAACACTATAAACACTACTATATAAATACCTACTATACTGATGAGGTAACATTATAAACACTACTATATAAATACCTACTATACTGATGAGGTAACATTATAAACACTACTATATAAATACCTGCTATACTGATGAGGTAACATTATAACACTACTATATAAATACCTACTATACTGATGAGGTAACATTATAACACTACTATATAAATACCTGCTATACTGATGAGGTAACATTATAAACACTACTATATAAATACCTACTATACTGATGAGGTAACATTATAAACACTACTATATAAATACCTACTATACTGATGAGGTAACATTATAAACACTACTATATAAATACCTGCTATACTGATGAGGTAACATTATAACACTACTATATAAATACCTACTATACTGATGAGGTAACATTATAACACTACTATATAAATACCTGCTATACTGATGAGGTAACATTATAAACACTACTATATAAAAACCTGCTATACTGTTGAGGTAACATTATAAACACTACTACATAAATACCTACTATACTGATGAGGTAACATTATAAACACTACTATATAAATACCTGTTATGTTGATGAGGTAACATTATAAACACTACTATATAAATACCTGTTATACTGATGAAGTAACATTATAAACACTACTATATAAATTCCTGCTATACTGATGAGGTAACATTATAAACACTACTATATAAATACCTACTATACTGATGAGGTAACATTATAAACACTACTATATAAATACCTGTTATGTTGATGAGGTAACATTATAAACACTACTATATAAATACCTGTTATGTTGATGAGGTAACATTATAAACACTACTATATAAATACCTGTTATGTTGATGAGGTAACATTATAAACACTACTATATAAATACCTACTACACTGATGAGGTAACATTATAACACTACTATATAAATACCTGCTATACTGATGAGGTAACATTATAAACAGTACTATATAAATACCTGTTATGTTGATGAGGTAACATTATAAACACTACTATATAAATACCTACTATACTGATGAGATAACATTATAAACACTACTATATAAATACCTGCTATACTGATGAGGTAACATTATAACACTACTATATAAATACCTACTATACTGATGAGGTAACATTATAACACTACTATATAAATACCTGTTATGTTGATGAGGTAACATTATAAACACTACTATATAAATACCTACTATACTGATGAGGTAACATTATAACACTACTATATAAATACCTGCTATACTGATGAGGTAACGTTATAAACACTACTATATAAATACCTACTATACTGATGAGGTAACATTATAAACACTACTATGTAAATACCTACTATACTGATGAGGTAACATTATAAACACTACTATATAAATACCTACTATACTGATGAGGTAACATTATAAACACTACTATATAAATACCTACTATACTGATGAGGTAACATTATAAACACTACTATATAAATACCTGCTATACTGATGAGGTAACATTATAAACACTACTATATAAATACCTACTATACTGATGAGGTAACATTATAAACACTACTATATAAATACCTGCTATACTGATGAGGTAACATTATAAACACTACTATATAAATACCTGCTATGCTGATGAGGTAACATTATAAACACTACTATATAAATACCTGCTATACTGATGAGGTAACATTATAAACACTACTATATAAATACATGCTATGCTGATGAGGTAACATTATAAACACTACTATATAAATACCTGCTATTCTGATGAGGTAACATTATAAACACTACTATATAAATACCTGTTATGTTGATGAGGTAACATTATAAATACTACTATATAAATACCTGTTATGTTGATGAGGTAACATTATAACACTACTATATAAATACCTAAAATACTGATGAGGTAACATTATAAACACTACTATATAAATACCTGCTATACTGATGAGGTAACATTATAAACACTACTATATAAATACCTACTATACTGATGAGGTAACATTATAAACACTACTATATAAATACCTGTTATGTTGATGAGGTAACATTATAAACACTACTATATAAATACCTGTTATACTGATGAAGTAACATTATAAACACTACTATATAAATTCCTGCTATACTGATGAGGTAACATTATAAACACTACTATATAAATACCTACTATACTGATGAGGTAACATAATAAACACTACTATATAAATACCTGTTATGTTGATGAGGTAACATTATAACACTACTATATAAATACCTGCTATACTGATGAGGTAACATTATAAACAATACTATATAAATACCTGTTATGTTGATGAGGTAACATTATAACACTACTATATAAATACCTACTATACTGATGAGGTAACATTATAACACTACTATATAAATACCTGTTATGTTGATGAGGTAACATTATAAACACTACTATATAAATACCTACTATACTGATGAGGTAACATTATAACACTACTATATAAATACCTGCTATACTGATGAGGTAACATTATAAACACTACTATATAAATACCTAATATACTGATGAGGTAACATTATAACACTACTATATAAATACCTACTATACTGATGAGGTAACATTATAAACACTACTATATAAATACCTGCTATACTGATGAGGTAACATTTTAAACACTACTACATAAATACCTACTATACTGATGAGGTAACATTATAAACACTACTATATAAATACCTGTTATGTTGATGAGGTAACATTATAAACACTACTATATAAATACCTGTTATACTGATGAAGTAACATTATAAACACTACTATATAAATTCCTGCTATACTGATGAGGTAACATTATAAACACTACTATATAAATACCTACTATACTGATGAGGTAACATTATAAACACTACTATATAAATACCTGTTATGTTGATGAGGTAACATTATAAACACTACTATATAAATACCTGTTATGTTGATGAGGTAACATTATAAACACTACTATATAAATACCTGTTATGTTGATGAGGTAACATTATAAACACTACTATATAAATACCTACTATACTGATGAGGTAACATTATAACACTACTATATAAATACCTGTTATGTTGATGAGGTAACATTATAAACACTACTATATAAATACCTACTATACTGATGAGGTAACATTATAACACTACTATATAAATACCTGCTATACTGATGAGGTAACGTTATAAACACTACTATATAAATACCTACTATACTGATGAGGTAACATTATAAACACTACTATATAAATACCTACTATACTGATGAGGTAACATTATAAACACTACTATATAAATACCTACTATACTGATGAGGTAACATTATAAACACTACTATATAAATACCTACTATACTGATGAGGTAACATTATAAACACTACTATATAAATACCTGCTATACTGATGAGGTAACATTATAAACACTACTATATAAATACCTACTATACTGATGAGGTAACATTATAAACACTACTATATAAATACCTGCTATACTGATGAGGTAACATTATAAACACTACTATATAAATACCTGCTATGCTGATGAGGTAACATTATAAACACTACTATATAAATACCTGCTATTCTGATGAGGTAACATTATAAACACTACTATATAAATACCTGTTATGTTGATGAGGTAACATTATAAACACTACTATATAAATACCTGTTATGTTGATGAGGTAACATTATAACACTACTATATAAATACCTACTATACTGATGAGGTAACATTATAACACTACTATATAAATACCTGTTATGTTGATGAGGTAACACTATAAACACTACTATATAAATACCTACTATACTGATGAGGTAACATTATAAACACTACTATATAAATACCTACTATACTGATGAGGTAACATTATAAACACTACTACATAAATACCTACTATACTGATGAGGTAACATTATAAACACTACTATATAAATACCTGTTATGTTGATGAGGTAACATTATAAACACTACTATATAAATACCTGTTATACTGATGAAGTAACATTATAAACACTACTATATAAATTCCTGCTATACTGATGAGGTAACATTATAAACACTACTATATAAATACCTACTATACTGAGGAGGTAACATTATAAACACTACTATATAAAAACCTGTTATGTTGATGAGGTAACATTATAAACACTACTATATAAATACCTGTTATGTTGATGAGGTAACATTATAAACACTACTATATAAATACCTGTTATGTTGATGAGGTAACATTATAAACACTACTATATAAATACCTACTACACTGATGAGGTAACATTATAACACTACTATATAAATACCTGCTATACTGATGAGGTAACATTATAAACACTACTATATAAATACCTACTATACTGATGAGGTAACATTATAAACACTACTATATAAATACCTGTTATGTTGATGAGGTAACATTATAAACACTACTATATAAATACCTGTTATACTGATGAAGTAACATTATAAACACTACTATATAAATTCCTGCTATACTGATGAGGTAACATTATAAACACTACTATATAAATACCTACTATACTGATGAGGTAACATAATAAACACTACTATATAAATACCTGTTATGTTGATGAGGTAACATTATAACACTACTATATAAATACCTGCTATACTGATGAGGTAACATTATAAACACTACTATATAAATACCTGCTATGCTGATGAGGTAACATTATAAACACTACTATATAAATACCTGCTATACTGATGAGGTAACATTATAACACTACTATATAAATACCTGTTATGTTGATGAGGTAACATTATAAACACTACTATATAAATACCTACTATACTGATGAGGTAACATTATAACACTACTATATAAATACCTGCTATACTGATGAGGTAACATTATAAACACTACTATATAAATACCTAATATACTGATGAGGTAACATTATAACACTACTATATAAATACCTACTATACTGATGAGGTAACATTATAAACACTACTATATAAATACCTGCTATACTGATGAGGTAACATTATAAACACTACTACATAAATACCTACTATACTGATGAGGTAACATTATAAACACTACTATATAAATACCTGTTATGTTGATGAGGTAACATTATAAACACTACTATATAAATACCTGTTATACTGATGAAGTAACATTATAAACACTACTATATAAATTCCTGCTATACTGATGAGGTAACATTATAAACACTACTATATAAATACCTACTATACTGATGAGGTAACATTATAAACACTACTATATAAATACCTGTTATGTTGATGAGGTAACATTATAAACACTACTATATAAATACCTGTTATGTTGATGAGGTAACATTATAAACACTACTATATAAATACCTGTTATGTTGATGAGGTAACATTATAAACACTACTATATAAATACCTACTATACTGATGAGGTAACATTATAACACTACTATATAAATACCTGTTATGTTGATGAGGTAACATTATAAACACTACTATATAAATACCTACTATACTGATGAGGTAACATTATAACACTACTATATAAATACCTGCTATACTGATGAGGTAACGTTATAAACACTACTATATAAATACCTACTATACTGATGAGGTAACATTATAAACACTACTATATAAATACCTACTATACTGATGAGGTAACATTATAAACACTACTATATAAATACCTACTATACTGATGAGGTAACATTATAAACACTACTATATAAATACCTACTATACTGATGAGGTAACATTATAAACACTACTATATAAATACCTGCTATACTGATGAGGTAACATTATAAACACTACTATATAAATACCTACTATACTGATGAGGTAACATTATAAACACTACTATATAAATACCTGCTATACTGATGAGGTAACATTATAAACACTACTATATAAATACCTGCTATGCTGATGAGGTAACATTATAAACACTACTATATAAATACCTGCTATTCTGATGAGGTAACATTATAAACACTAATATATAAATACCTGTTATGTTGATGAGGTAACATTATAAACACTACTATATAAATACCTGTTATGTTGATGAGGTAACATTATAACACTACTATATAAATACCTACTATACTGATGAGGTAACATTATAACACTACTATATAATTACCTGTTATGTTGATGAGGTAACACTATAAACACTACTATATAAATACCTACTATACTGATGAGGTAACATTATAAACACTACTATATAAATACCTACTATACTGATGAGGTAACATTATAAACACTACTATATAAATACCTGCTATACTGATGAGGTAACATTATAACACTACTATATAAATACCTACTATACTGATGAGGTAACATTATAAACACTACTATATAAATACCTGCTATACTGATGAGGTAACATTATAAACACTACTATATAAATACCTACTATACTGATGAGGTAACATTATAAACACTACTATATAAATACCTGTTATGTTGATGAGGTAACATTATAAACACTACTATATAAATACCTGTTATACTGATGAAGTAACATTATAAACACTACTATATAAATTCCTGCTATACTGATGAGGTAACATTATAAACACTACTATATAAATACCTGTTATGCTGATGAGGTAACATTATAAACACTACTATATAAATACCTGCTATACTGATAAGGTAACATTATAAACACTACTATATAAATACCTGTTATGTTGATGAGGTAACACTATAAACACTACTATATAAATACCTACTATACTGATGAGGTAACATTATAAACACTACTATATAAATACCTACTATACTGATGAGGTAACATTATAAACACTACTATATAAATACCTGCTATACTGATGAGGTAACATTATAACACTACTATATAAATACCTACTATACTGATGAGGTAACATTATAACACTAGTATATAAATACCTGCTATACTGATGAGGTAACATTATAAACACTACTATATAAATACCTACTATACTGATGAGGTAACATTATAAACACTACTATATAAATACCTACTATACTGATGAGGTAACATTATAAACACTACTATATAAATACCTGCTATACTGATGAGGTAACATTATAACACTACTATATAAATACCTACTATACTGATGAGGTAACATTATAACACTACTATATAAATACCTGCTATACTGATGAGGTAACATTATAAACACTACTATATAAATACCTACTATACTGATGAGGTAACATTATAAACACTACTATATAAATACCTGCTATACTGATGAGGTAACATTATAAACACTACTATATAAATACCTGTTATGTTGATGAGGTAACATTATAACACTACTATATAAATACCTACTATACTGATGAGGTAACATTATAAACACTACTATATAAATACCTGTTATGTTGATGAGGTAACATTATAAACACTACTATATAAATACCTGCTATACTGATGAGGTAACATTATAACACTACTATATAAATACCTGCTATACTGATGAGGTAACATTATAACACTACTATATAAATACCTACTATACTAATGAGGTAACATTATAACACTACTATATAAATACCTGCTATACTGATGAGGTAACATTATAAACACTACTATATAAATACCTGTTATGTTGATGAGGTAACATTATAAACACTACTATATAAATACCTACTATACTGATGAGGTAACATTATAAACACTACTATATAAATACCTGCTATACTGATGAGGTAACATTATAAACACTACTATATAAATACCTGCTATACTGATGAGGTAACATTATAACACTACTATATAAATACCTGCTATACTGATGAGGTAACATTATAACACTACTATATAAATACCTACTATACTGATGAGGTAACATTATAAACACTACTATATAAATACCTACTATACTGATGAGGTAACATTATAACACTACTACATAAATACCTACTATACTGATGAGGTAACATTATAAACACTACTATATAAATACCTACTATACTGATGAGGTAACATTATAAACACCTGCTATGCTGATGAGTAAATATATATTTATTAGGTTTTTTTAACTAGGCAAGTCATTTAAAAACAAATTCTTATTTATGGTTGTGATACAGCCTGGATTTGAACCAGGGTGTCTGTAGTGATGCCTCTAGCACTGAGATGCAGTGCCTTAGACTGGTGCGCCTCTCGAGAGCCCACCAGTATGGTATTTTGACTCTAGAATATAAATACCTTCTATGTTGAGTGAGATAGGAAGCGATGTGAATTATATGAGTTTACTAGATTAATGATAAGTGTTGATCCACCATCAGCCCATCCAACAGATCCAGAGGTTGAAGTTCATGGCAGACAGCAATAAGCCACAGTAGCAAAAGGTTGTAAACAGGAAGTAATGATTCCGCATATGTGAAAAATGTTTTGTAGGTGGTTCCAAATGAACTAAAGAAAGCCTAGTAAGAATACGTATAATTGCACATAATTTTAAAAGGGAAACACACAGCATTGACATAGAAAACATCAGACGTCCCCGTTTTTCCCACTTCAAGCCCAAATATACAGCGCTTTGACTAAAACTCTGACTTATTGACTTCAATTGTTATGCAACATCATAGGTCAATGATTACTGATATGCCGATGATGGCCAATTTACGAAGCGCGCCTACTGATACCCGTTATAATATCAGGAGATTAAATTGAGGAAACACATGTCTCACCTCCCAGTACCACTCCACAGACCAACAGAGACCTCATGATGGAGCTGGTACACCTAGAGACAGAGAGAGACACAGAGAGAGACACAGAGAGAGACACAGAGAGAGACACAGAGAGAGACAGAGAGAGACACAGAGAGACACAGAGAGAGACAGAGAGAGACACAGAGAGAGACACAGAGAGAGACACAGAGAGAGACAGAGAGAGACACAGAGAGAGACACAGAGAGAGACACAGAGAGAGACACAGAGAGAGACACAGAGAGAGACACAGAGAGAGAGATTGAGAGAGACACAGAGAGAGACACAGAGAGAGACACAGAGAGAGACACAGAGAGAGACAGAGAGAGACACAGAGAGACACAGAGAGAGACAGAGAGAGACACAGAGAGAGACAGAGAGAGACACAGAGAGAGAGATTGAGATATAGCCTATTGGGCCAACATTCATTGTATCCAGATGTTGTACCCTGTAAAGATGTATTAATTATAAAAGTGAAATTGTTTATGGGTCTTTTTATAAATAATTGGGCCAATGTGTGATATTGGGATCAACATTTTTAAATGGTTTGAAACAAAAATATAAATGATTTTCATGCAGTTCCACAGGACCAGCTAACAAAAAAAGACTCTGGTCCTGGAGTTTAGAGAGAACATGGGTTAATACAATTAATAATTATACTTGATGATTTTTTTTATAATAGGCAAGGTGGGCTTTTGGTTTGTCTATTTTAGCTTTTTAGACAATACAAAACATGCACATACAAACAACAACTACATCACACCTGCCCAGACCCACCTACTCACACCGCCCTTACCGATCACTGCACCTGTATACAGCCCTTCTGTAAATAGCCCACCCTACTACCTCATCCCCATATTATTATTTTTGCTCATTTTGCACTCCAGTATCTCTATTTGCACATCATAATTTGCACATCCATCATTCCTGTGTTAATGATGATAATCTGTAATTTATTTCACCACTATGGCCTATTTATTGTCCTACCTCCTAACCTTACTGCATTTTGCACTACATTTGCACTCTGTATATAGATTCTCTATTGTGTTATTGACTGTACGTTTGTTTACTGTGTAACTCTGTGTTGTTTTTTGTCTCACTGCTTTGCTTTGTCTTGACCAGGTCGCAGTTGTAAATGAGAACTTGTTCTCAACTGGCCTACCTGGTTAAATAAAGGTGAAATAAAACCTACCTGGTTAAATAAAGGTGAAATAAAACCTACCTGGTTAAATAAAGGTGAAATAAAATAAAGATAAAAAATTAAAAAATCTGTTGCCCACATCACTCTCTGACATTGAACCATTTTGTTTCTCTCACACTTTAAACATTTGGATAATAAAGCATTTAAAGGCTGATCTTTGTTGATTTTCATTCCTGAAGCCAAAACGTCTTGATGTCCTTCACCAGTTCATCTTTGCTTGTAGGCTTGGCAGAGTTACGGATTCATGTTTTCAGTTGATGCCAAACAAGTTAGATTGGGTTTAAATCAGGAGACCTACATGTAGAGATAATATTTGTAGATATACTGTAGGCAACATGAGTCTCACTAGTGTTGAGTAATGTGCTGTTAAAAGTGTTGCAGGTCTTATATTTATTTAAATTCAACCTTTACATAAAGGTCTACTTACTCTGGTGACGCCTTGACCCAGTTTATGCTGGTCATCGGTTCACACTAACATTTCCATTCCTCTTCTGACAACAGAACTTGATCAACTGCTCACCAGACACAGCAAGCGCCGCCCGGACCGTTATGCTGTTCTGCTATTCCAAGGATGTGTAACCGAAGAGAGACACCATGAGTGGACACAGAATACCAACTGGGTTGGATCCCGAGGCCAATGTGTCTTACCAGTGAACCTCATTAATACTGTGTCTCAGAACTTACCAGTGAACCTCCGGGTGTTCATCAGTAATACTGTGTCTCAGAACTTACCAGTGAACCTCAGTAATACTGTGTCTCAGAACTTACCAGTGAACCTCCGGGTGTTCATCAGTAATACTGTGTTCAGAACTTACCAGTGAACCTCCGGGTGTTCATCAGTAATACTGTGTTCAGAACTTACCAGTGAACCTCCGGGTGTTCATCAGTAATACTGTGTCTCAGACGTTTTAGTCCATGACTGATGAAACCCGAAAAAGCATTAAATGAGTACCTGAGGTCACTGAGAAAGTCTGGACATGGCCTGCTACCCCTTATGTAAGGAATTAGGCCTTTTACCATGTTGACTATGTACTGTAGTTGTAGTATGTGTACTAGTCAGACTGCACAGTAGCTTAATAAACATATACATTTTAAAACAGTTTTTTATCGAATTCAATAATATATTTGTACTACTGTAGATGCTGTGTTTTTATTTACAGTAGTTATGTACAACTGGGGGCATTTTGAAGTGTGTGTGAACTCTGTAAACAACGTCTCCTTGATGGGCTAGAAGCCATTAACCCTTGATGGTCTACCAACAGGACAATAGACTCTTGCCGAGTTCAGGTACTTTAAATGTACAGTATTAATGGATGTTTGCGAGGCATGTCACTTCTTCTTTTGCACAACATCTGGATGAATCCATAACAAATTACTATGGGAATAAATATCACTGAATGACAGCATGGGGACTGGTCTTTATAAATCAATCAGATTTTAATGTGGAAATGTTAGGATTATTTTACTCTTCAGTCTCAGTCACTTAGTATCCTAGACCTACTACTGACCGGTCACGTTGTAAAGTCACTTAGTACCCTAGACCTACTACTGACCGGTCACGTTGTTCAGTCACTTAGTATCCTAGACCTACTACTGACCGGTCACGTTGTAAAGTCACTTAGTATCCTAGACATACTACTGACCGGTCACGTTGAACAGTCACTTAGTATCCTAGACCTACTACTGACCAGTCACATTGTTCAGTCACTTAGTATCCTAGACCTACTACTGACCAGTCACGTTGTTCAGTCACTTAGTATCCTAGACATACTACTGACCAGTCACGTTGTTCAGTCACTTAGTATCCTAGACCTACTACTGACCGGTCACGTTGTTCAGTCACTTAGTATCCTAGACCTACTACTGACCGGTCACGTTGTAAAGTCACTTAGTATCCTAGACCTACTACTGACCGGTCACGTTGTACAGTCACTTAGTATCCTAGACCTACTACTGACCAGTCACGTTGTTCAGTCACTTAGTATCCTAGACATACTACTGACCAGTCACGTTGTTCAGTCACTTAGTATCCTAGACCTACTACTGACCAGTCACGTTGTTCAGTCACTTAGTATCCTAGACCTACTACTGACCGGTCACGTTGTAAAGTCACTTAGTATCCTAGACCTACTACTGACCAGTCACGTTGTACAGTCACTTAGTATCCTAGACCTACTACCGACCGGTCACGTTGTAAAGTCACTTAGTATCCTAGACCTACTACTGACCTGTCACGTTGTAAAGTCGCTTAGTATCCTAGACCTACTACTGACCGGTCACGTTGTACAGTCACTTAGTATCCTAGACATACTACCGACCGGTCACGTTGTTCAGTCACTTAGTATCGTAGACCTACTACCGACCGGTCACGTTGTACAGTCACTTAGTATCCTAGACCTACTACCGACCGGTCACGTTGTTCAGTCACTTAGTATCCTAGACCTACTACTGACCAGTCACGTTGTTCAGTCACTTAGTATCCTAGACCTACTACTGACCTGTCACGTTGTTCAGTCACTTAGTATCCTAGACCTACTACTGACCGGTCACGTTGAACAGTCACTTAGTATCCTAGGCCTACTACCGACCGGTCACGTTGAACAGTCACTTAGTATCCTAGGCCTACTACCGACCGGTCACGTTGAACAGTCACTTAGTAAACTAGACCTACTACTGACCGGCCATGTTGCACAGTCACTTAGTATCCTAGACATACTACCGACCGGTCACGTTGTTCAGTCACTTAGTATCCTAGACCTACTATGTTGTACAGTCGATAACAGAGTGGATGACGTCACACGCTGTGTTTGCATTAAGCCCTCAATCTATTCCACCACGCCCAGAAATCTGCTCCTTTTATTCTCTGTACCCAACGCACTAGACGACCAGTTCTTAAAGCCTTTAGCCGTACCCTTATCCTACTCCTCCTCTGTTCCTCTGGTGATGTAAAGGTAAACCCAGGTCCTGTAGCTCCCAGCACTACACCTATTCCCCAGGTGTTCTCATTTGTTGACTTCTGTAACCGTAAAAGCCTTGGTTTCATGCATGTTAACATCAGAAGCCTCCTCCCTAAGTTTGATTTATTCACTGCTTTAGCACACTCCGCCAACCCTGATGTCCAAGCTGTGTCTGAATCCTGGCTCAGAAAGGCCACCAAAAATTCAGATATTTCCATCCCCAACTAAAATATTTCCTGTCAAGATAGAACTGCCAAAGGAGGCGGAGTTGCAATCTACTGCAGAGATAACCTGCAGAGTTCTGTGATATTGTCCAGGTCTGTGTCCAAACATTTTGAGCTTCTACTCTTAAAAATACACCTTTCCAGAAATAAGTCTCTCACTGTTGCCGCCTGTTACAGACCCCCCCCTCAGCCCCCAGCTGTGCCCTGGACTCCATATGTGAATTGATTGCCCCCCATCTATTTTCAGAGTTTGTACTGTTAGGTGACTTAAACTGGGATATGCTTAACACCCCGGCTGTCCTTCAATCTAAGCTAGATGTCCTCAATCTCACACAAATTATCAAGGAACCCACCAGCTACAACCCTAAATCCGTAAACATGGGTACCATCATAGATACCATTCTAACTTGCCCTCCAAATACACCTCCACTGTTTTCAAAGTTGTAAATGAGAACTTGTTCTCAACTGGCCTACCTGGTTAATTAAAGGTGAAATAAAATACAAAAATAAAAAATAGATAGATAGGTACTTTATTGATCCCCGATGGGAAGTTTCTTTGTCAAGCAGCTACGGAAAAACACAGGGCAGGTGCAAAATGCCAGGACGAAAATACACAAAAGACAGATACACGATACATGATACATAGAGCGGCAGTATGAAAAAGTATAAAAATACAAGAAGTCTGGAGTGCAAAAAAGCTATAAAAAATACATTGCATAGTATGGGTGAATGGCTGAATATGTACACTATACATTGTTACAGAGTGTTAGGTGAAAAAAAAGGATAAAAATATTGCAAGTTGATATAGATAAATAAGGAATATTTGCATGGTTAACTATACTATACAGGTCGATGGCAGAGAAATACTTAAATAGCTAAATCTGTGTATGATATAAGTGAGGGTAATAATAGTAATTCCCTTAAAATACAGTCCTTAGTGCGCAGGGTTTAATTACAGATAAATGCACGTATTGCACATTTGATATACTAAAAGCAATGAAAAAAGATACAACTGACAGGATACTAATATGCATTCCTGAGTGAATGACTACGTAAGTTCAGTACAAGAACGTCTTACAATATTGCACGTGATATGATATAACAACTGTACATGAATAAGTATATACAGACCTGTATGAATAAATAAGTCCTGAGTGAATGAGTGATTACAGACCAGAGTTACTCACGGATGGATGCACAATCTATATACAGTGGGTAGAACAAGTATTTGATACACTGCCGATTTTGCAGGTTTTCCTACTTACAAAGCATGTAGAAGTCTGTAATTTTTATCATAGGTACACTTCAACTATGAGAGACGGAATCTAAAACAAAAATCCAGAAAATCACATTGTATGATTTTTAAATAATTAATTTGCATTTTATTGCATGACATAAGTGCAAATTAATATCTGCTGGTTCAGTCCCAACTGATGGCCTACAAAAAGGTCTCATTGCCAAGGTGTCACACAAGACACATCTCATGATGGGTAAAAGCAAAGAGCTGTCTCAAGACCTTCGCAACCTAATTGTTGCAAAACATAATGATGGCATTGGTTATAGGTGCATTTCTAAGCTTCTGTATGTTCCAGTGAGCACTGTTGGGGCCATAATACGGAAGTGGAAAGACAATCATTTCACCATAAATGTGCCTCGTTTGCCTCATTCTTATTTACAATAGTACAGTAGCAGAAGGAGTTGGGGTTTGATGCTCCGGTACAGTAGCAGAAGGAGTTGGGGTTTGATGCTCCGGTACAGTAGCAGAAGGAGTTGGGGTTTGATGCTCCGGTACAGTAGCAGAAGGAGTTGGGGTTTGATGCTCCGGTACAGTAGCAGAAGGAGTTGGGGTTTGATGCTCCGGTACAGTAGCAGAAGGAGTTGGAGTTTGATGCTCCGGTACAGTAGCAGAAGGAGTTGGGGTTTGATGCTCCGGTACAGTAGCAGAAGGAGTTGGGGTTTGTTGCTCCGGTACAGTAGCAGAAGGAGTTGGGGTTTGATGCTCCGGTACAGTAGCAGAAGGAGTTGGGGTTTGATGCTCCGGTACAGTAGCAGAAGGAGTTGGGGTTTGATGCTCCGGTACAGTAGCAGAAGGAGTTGGGGTTTGTTGCTCCGGTACAGTAGCAGAAGGAGTTGGGGTTTGATGCTCCGGTACAGTAGCAGAAGGAGTTGGAGTTTGATGCTCCGGTACAGTAGCAGAAGGAGTTGGGGTTTGATGCTCCGGTACAGTAGCAGAAGGAGTTGGGGTTTGTTGCTCCGGTACAGTAGCAGAAGGAGTTGGAGTTTGATGCTCCGGTACAGTAGCAGAAGGAGTTGGGGTTTGATGCTCCGGTACAGTAGCAGAAGGAGTTGGGGTTTGATGCTCCGGTACAGTAGCAGAAGGAGTTGGAGTTTGATGCTCCGGTACAGTAGCAGAAGGAGTTGGGGTTTGATGCTCCGGTACAGTAGCAGAAGGAGTTGGAGTTTGATGCTCCGGTACAGTAGCAGAAGGAGTTGGGGTTTGATGCTCCGGTACAGTAGCAGAAGGAGTTGGGGTTTGTTGCTCCGGTACAGTAGCAGAAGGAGTTGGGGTTTGTTGCTCCGGTACAGTAGCAGAAGGAGTTGGGGTTTGATGCTCCGGTACAGTAGCAGAAGGAGTTGGGGTTTGATGCTCCGGTACAGTAGCAGAAGGAGTTGGGGTTTGACGGACAGGTTATTTCAGTGGTGTGTTGTTCAAAGGTGAGCTTCTGGTCTATTTTTATTCCAAGATATTTGAATAAAGGAACCATTTCGACGGCCTCTCCGTTGCGGAAGTTGATTGTTATTTCTTTTGTGTTGGAGACGTTGAGATCCAGGTAAATATTGCAACCGAATTTGGTGACGGATTATTGATATTGCTGGAAGGGAATTCAACCCTTTGGCACATCAATGTTCATAGAGGACATGTTATGTCACGGCCACTTAACAAGTTGTAGATTCAGCATATGATGGTGGGAGATACGTCCAGGTTAATGAGCTTCTGGATTGTAGTGTGCTGTTGGAGGATGTTGAAGGCAGAGCTGTAATCCACAAACAGGATGCGTGCATAATTTCCTGTTCCCTACAGGTGTTCCAGGAGCTTGTACAGCATGCAGACCACAACATCATCCATTCCTCTCCCTGTACAGCATGCAGACCACAACATCATCCATTCCTCTCCCTGTACAGCATGCAGACCACAACATCATCCATTCCTCTCCCTGTACAGCATGCAGACCACAAAATCATCCATTCCTGGTAAGGATCAAAGAAGGAGTGAACAGGGAGAAGTAGGATGTTAAGAACCAGTCTTTCCAAGCAGTTCATGATCAGTGACATGAGAACAACAGGTTGGTAATGGGAGACTTTTTGGGAATGGGGATGGTAGATGTTTTTCATGGGGTAAGGATTGTGCCAGTGGATAGCAATAGGTCAAACAGTCTGTGGAGGATTGGACTGAGCTCAGTAGTGCAGGCTTTCAGGAATGACCCGGTATCCCGTCTGGCCCCGCTGCCCATGAAAACTGTTTCCACCCCGTAACATAAGCAGACATGAAATGTTACGTTGTTACACTGATCTCTATACAAAACACTGTCCGACAGCTAGATCCAGGATTCTTACAGGTTCAAGTTCAATGTATATTTTAACTGTTAATGCTTAATATACGTTATAATGGCAACTTTTAATTTTATTTTAAATGTTTTGATTTTGCCTTTATTTATTTAACATTACACTGCCATAAATGTAATGTTTTAAGTCACACGATTTTCAACAAATCTGTCAAGACACCAACCATGATAAAGGGTTAAACCTAGGTTTTAAATAAACTTATGAATTTTATTGACTATAGCTATGATCCCCCTTATATCTTAAAGGTAATGACATGAAAGACTTTGGCAGATAATTATCAATGACTTATCAACAGCTGTAACAATTGGTCCAGTGTAGGAAATCCTCACTGGTACCCTAGTTTATAGAAAGACCCTGATAAAAATACCGGTCATTGAAATCATAAAATCATTTGTGGAAAATTAGGTTTCTACATTGTGTATTGGCATAATTTGGGGGGTATTAGATTGAAAATTACTGAAAACATGCAAGAAATCAGTCATTCATTCATTGCTATGATCAAGCTATCCCTTTAACATTCTTTCTGTGCCCCCAAATGTTTGGATACACTGGTAAAGTCTTGTTAGCTAGCTAACGATTAGTTTTAGAATGGCCCGCAACATGGTTTATGAAGACAAAAAAAAGCGGCCCGCCAATGCGTGATGAAAACATAATACATTTGGAATGGTTTGGGATAGAAACAATCTGCTTTCTCCGTAGTAATGGTGCAGCCGTGGCAGTCACGAACCTGCACTCTATGGCAGCGATACAGCAACGCATAACCATTAAAACAATTAGTCTGTGTTTCTTGTTTTAGGCACACTGGTGCTCCCAAATTAAACTTCCAGGTCGCACAGCAAAATATTTAGGAGCATATGTGACCAAAACGGTGGAACCTTAGAGCTCTGTCCCTATGTGCCACACAGCCAACCAGCTTGAAACAGCAGGCCTCCCAGCAATACATTATGAATACAATACTAGCATTTTGTACAGCACACACCCTTTCTCACTCTTTCTCCCCCTCTCTCTCACTCTCTCCTTCTCTCTCACACTCCCCCTCTTTTTCCCCCTCTCTCTCTCACACTCCCCCTCTTTTTCCCCCTCTCTCTCTCACACTCCCCCTCTGTCACCCTCTTCTCTAGCTTGAGCCTTTAACTGCTTTAGTTAAACTAGCCTCTCTGTCCTGATTTAGCCTTTAACTGCTTTAGTTAAACTAGCCTCTCTGTCCTGATTTAGCCTTTAACTGCTTTAGTTAAACTAGCCTCTCTGTCCTGATTTAGCCTTTAACTGCTTTAGTTAAACTAGCCTCTCTGTCCTGATTTTGAATTTCCTACTAGCATACAGTATATATTCTCTCTAGCATAACCATCTAGCATCATGCCTGTCCTCTCTAGTTCTGCCTTCTAGCACATTCCATACTCTACACCAGTTCTGCAATGTCCAAAACAGGGTTCCACAGGACAGAGTTTGGGAAACCCTGGTCTAAGACAGGAGAGGCAAGGCACGTACCTGAACTGTTGTCGTGTTCTCTGGAACACACACATCCCGTCCCGTGCTTGACAGGCTTCTGGACTGTGTGTTCTGTAGCACTGGCTGACGGTGAATTTCAGTGGGTTGGTAGAGCTGTGATAGTAGAGCTGCTGCCTGGGCTGGAGCACTGCAGACAGCTATGGAGAGAAGAGAGGGAGGGAGGGAGGGAGGGAGGGAGGGAGCTGATTCGTCTCTCTCCTCTGCAGTGACTCAGCCAAGGACACCAGTCAGTACAGGAGGATCACAGAACGTTATCCTCTCCTCTCTTCATCCCAATCTCCTCGAGGTGAGGATAGAGGATGCGAGGAATATGCAATTGAGATTGTCCCCTAGTCCCCTCCCCACTAGCCCCTCCAAGAAAGAAATTGCCATTGAGATGTCTCGACCATCTTTGGGGAACCCTCTCCACTTGGCGGGGGTTAACAAGCAGTCTAAAGCGGCCCCGCCCCTACCAGAAAAAACAAGGGAGTAGGATGCTTCGCTTTCTCTACCGTTTCTGACTTGACCTAGCATGTTTAGACCTGGCAGCCATATTTGATTCTAAACTGTAGTTTCAGCATATCACCATAACAACACTACACTCTTAGGTAAGAAAAAAAGGTTCCTTATAGAAACAAAAATTATTATATCGCTTGGTTCATATATGGAACCCCTAAAAGTTCTACAGTATATAAAACACATTTTATAGGGTTCTTTGATCAGAACACTAGAGGTTCTTCTTCACTGAACCAAAATGGTTCCATATAGAACCCTGCATGGTGCCCTTTATGAATTATGGCTAACTTCTATAAAATAATTATTCTATAGAATAATATAATTTAAAAGGATACATTTTCCTTGGAAAATAACTCATATTCTGTGATCTATTGTCAGGCTATGTCATAATAGTATTCAAATTCCTAATTCTATAGTCAGGCCACTGTCTGTCTCCCACACCAGTCTCTCTTATATTGTGTCCCCTGCCCAGTATTCATGTTCCTAACTCATTGAAGTTGACGTTTATAATGGTCAAGGTTACATTAGGGATTTGGTTATGTGTAAGGTTAGGCTAAGGGTTAAGTTTCTGGAGCGATGAACCACCCTTGCTGTCTCTGCCTGGCCCGTTCCCGTCTCTCCATTGGGATTCTCTGCCTCTGACCCTATTACGGGGGCTGAGTCACTGGCTTACTGGTGCTTTCCATGCCATCCCTAGGAGGGTTGCGTCACTTCCTGTCCGGTTTGTCGCCCCCTGGGGCTTGTGCAGTGGAGGGGGTCTTTCGTGGGCTATACTCAGCCTTGTCTCAGGGTAGTAAGTTGGTGGTTGTTGATATCCCTCTATTGGTGTGGGGGCTGTGCTTTGGCAGAGTGAGTGAGGTTATATCCTGACTGGTTGGCCCTGTCCGGGGGTATTGTCGGGGGTATTGTCGGAAGGGGCCACAGTGTCTCCTGTCTCAGCCTCCAGTATCTATGCTGCAATAGTCTATGTGCCGGGGGGCTAGGGTCAGTTTGTTAAATCTGATGTTATTATCCAGTGTCTTGTGTGAATTTAAGTATGCTCCCTCTAATTCTCTCTCTCTCCCACTCTACCTCCTCTCCCGGAGGACCTGAGCCTACCCAGAGGACCATGCTTCAGGACAACCTGCCCTGATGACTCCTAGCTGTCCCCAGTCCACCTGGTCGTGCTGCTGCACCGATTTCAACTCTGCTGCCTTCGGTTATGGAACCCTGACCTGTTCACCGGACGTGCCACCATGGTTGAGGGTAGGGACATCCCAAGGATCCCAGTTAGCACTGACCATAAACATATAGGAGCTATGGGTGCAAGGAATGGCCATCCATTATATAAAAAGTATAGTTTAACCATGCAAAATGTTCACTTACCTGTTCAAATACCCAGTCTGTCTATTAAGTAAACTATTATTACCCTCACTCATATCATACGCATTTTTAGCTACTGAAGTATTTCTCTGCCATCGACCTGTATAGTATAGTTAACCATCCAACATCCACCAATGTATAGTGTACATATTCAGCCAACCACCCATACTATGCAATGTCTTTTTATAGCTTTTTTTGCACTCCAGAGTTCTTGTATTTCTATACTTTTTCATACTGCCGCTCTATGTATCATGTACAGTGGGGAGAACAAGTATTTGATACACTGCCGATTTTGCAGGTTTGTAATTTTTATCATAGGTACACTTCAACTGTGAGAGACGGAATCTAAAACAAAAATCCAGAAAATCACATTGTATGATTTTTAAATAATTAATTTGCATTTTATTGCATGACATAAGTATTTGATCACCTACCAACCAGTAAGAATTCCGGCTCTCACAGACCTGTTAGTTTTCTTTAAGAAGCCCTCCTGTTCTCCACTCATTACCTGTATTAACTGCACCTGTTTGAACTCGTTACCTGTATAAAAGACACCTGTCCACACACTCAATCAAACAGACTCCAACCTCTCCACAATGGCCAAGACCAGAGAGCTGTGTAAGGACATCAGGGATAAAATTGTAGACCTGCACAAGGCTGGGATGGGCTACAGGACAATAGGCAAGCAGCTTGGTGAGAAGGCAACAACTGTTGGCGCAATTATTAGAAAATGGAAGTAGTTCAAGATGACGGTCAATCTCCCTCGGTCTGGGGCACCATGCAAGATCTCACCTCGTGGGGCATCAATGATCATGAGGAAGGTGAGGGATCAGCCCAGAACTACACGGCAGGACCTGGTCAATGACCTGAAGAGAGCTGGGACCACAGTCTCAAAGAAAACCATTAGTAACACACTACGCCGTCATGGATTAAAATCCTGCAGCGCATGCAAGGTCCCCCTGCTCAAGCCAGCGCATGTCAAGGCCCGTCTGAAGTTTGCCCATGACCATCTGGATGATCCAGAGGAGGAATGGGAGAAGGTCATGTGGTCTGATGAGACAAAAATACAGCTTTTTGGTCTAAACTCCAATCGCCGTGTTTGGAGGAAGAAGAAGGATGAGTACAACCCCAAGAACACCATCCCAACCGTGAAGCATGGAGGTGGAAACATCATTCTTTGGGGATGCTTTTCTGCAAAGGGGACAGGACGACTGCACCGTATTGAGGGGAGGATGGATGGGGCCATGTATCGCGAGATCTTGGCCAACAACCTCCTTCCCTCAGTAAGAGCATTGAAGATGGGTCGTGGCTGGGTCTTCCAGCATGAGTGTGTGCAAACCTGGTCAAGAACTACAGGAAACGTATGATCTCTGTAATTGCAAACAAAGGTTTCTGTACCAAATATTAAGTTCTGCTTTTCTGATGTATCAAATACTTATGTCATGCAATAAAATGCAAATTAATTACTTAAAAATCATACAATGTGATTTTCTGGATTTTTGTTTTAGATTCCGTCATTAACAGTTGAAGTGTACCTATGATACAAATTACAGACTTCTACATGCTTTGTAAGTGGGAAAACCTGCAAAATCGGCAGTGCATCAAATACTTGTTCTCCCCAACGTATCTGTCTTTTGTGTATTTTCGTTCTGGCATTTTGCACCTGCCCTATGTTTTGTTGTAGCTGCTTGACAATGAAATTTCCCCCCCGGGGATCAATAAAGTACCTATCTATCTATCTATCTATCTATCTATCTATCTATCTATCTATCTATCTATCTATCTATCTATCTATCTATCTATCTATCTATCTATCTATCTATCCACTTCTGCTCTACAAAGGCAAAACGCAGGAACTACACAATTGTTTTTACTACAAAATCTGACTTCAAATTATTTTTCTGTCTAGACAGACAGCAATTTCTGATTATTTATGATATAGTCTGGTCAACTAGCGTGTTGTTGTGTCAGGAAACTATTACAACAGATCAAATATCAATTTACCAAATTTGTAGTTACTGCGTTTTGCCTTTGTAGGGCAGTCTTGTCAAAGTAATATAGTGTTATTGGATGCACTGTTGCCGGGACACATCCCTGGTGCCCCTGTAGAATTGGACAGTAAGGCTTCCCAGTCTAATCCACTGATGCTACTGATGCGGTCCCAGCCGACAAACTAAGGCTACAACAGTCCTTCTGTGTTTTACCTGATCGTCAATAAAGACAGTGAGCTGTGGGACAAAGAGTAATCTACACTATCAGAAAGAACGAGTTGTATCTATACTTAAATGGTTCGATCTGGAACGTTTTTTTAGAGGGTTCACCTACAGGCACAAATGTCTCTCTGTATGTACAGAGTAATAGATTTTTTTTTTTTATTTAACCTTTATTTTACTAGGCAAGTCAGTTAAGAACAAATTCTTATTTACAATGACGGCCTAGGAACAGTGGGTTAACTGCCTTGTTCAGGGGCAGAACGACAGATTTAAATACAGAGTAATAGATACAGAGTAATAGATACAGAATAATACTGTATATACAGAGTAATACTGTATATACAGAGTAATAGATACAGAGTAATAGATACAGAGTAATACTGTATATACAGAGTAATAGATACAGAGTAATAGATACAGAGTAATACTGTATATACAGAGTAATAGATGCAGAGTAATAGATGCAGAGTAATAGATGCAGAGTAATAGATACAGAGTAATAGATACAGAGTAATACTGTATATACAGAGTAATAGATACAGAGTAATAGATACAGAGTAATACTGTATATACAGAGTAATAGATACAGAGTAATAGATACAGAGTAATAGATACAGAGTAATACTGTATATACAGAGTAATAGATACAGAGTAATAGATACAGAGTAATACTGTATATACAGAGTAATAGATGCAGAGTAATAGATGCAGAGTAATAGATACAGAGTAATACTGTATATACAGAGTAATATATACAGAGTAATAGATACAGAGTAATAGATACAGAGTAATACTGTATATACAGAGTAATAGATGCAGAGTAATAGATGCAGAGTAATAGATGCAGAGTAATAGATGCAGAGTAATAGATACAGAGTAATACTGTATATACAGAGTAATAGATACAGAGTAATAGATACAGAATAATACTGTATATACAGAATAATAGATACAGAGTAATAGATACAGAATAATACTGTATATACAGAGTAATAGATACAGAGTAATAGATACAGAGAAATAGATAGAGTAATACTGTATATAGAGAGTAATACTGTATATACAGAGTAATAGATACAGAGTAATAGATACAGAGGAATAGATACAGAGTAATAGATACAGAGTAATGCTGTATATACAGAGTAATAGATACAGAGTAATAGATACAGAGTAATAGATACAGAGTAATACTGTATATACAGAGTAATACTGTATATACAGAGTAATAGATACAGAGTAATAGATACAGAGTAATAGATACAGAGTAATAGATAGAGTAATAGATACAGAGGAATAGATACAGAGGAATAGATACAGAGTAATAGATACAGAGTAATGCTGTATATACAGAGTAATAGATACAGAGTAATAGATACAGAGTAATACTGTATATACAGAGTAATAGATACAGAGTAATAGATAAAGAGTAATAGATACAGAGTAATAGATACAGAGTAATAGATGCAGAGTAATAGATACAGAGTAATAGATACAGAGTAATAGATACAGAGTAACAGATACAGAGTAATACTGTATATACAGAGTAATAGATACAGAGTAATATATACAGAGTAATAATGTAGATACAGAGTAATAGATGCAGAGTAATAGATGCAGAGTAATAGATACAGAGTAATAGATACAGAGTAACAGATACAGAGTAATACTGTATATACAGAGTAATAGATACAGAGTAATAGATACAGAGGAATAGATACAGAGTAATAGATACAGAGTAATAATGTATATACAGAGTAATAGATGCAGAGTAATAGATGCAGAGTAATAGATACAGAGTAATAGATACAGAGTAATAGATACAGAGTAATACTGTATATACAGAGTAATAGATACAGAGTAATAGATACAGAGTAATAGATACAGAGTAATACTGTATTTACAGAGTAATAGATACAGAGTAATAGATACAGAGTAATAGATACAGAGTATGCAGTTTGATTGCCATCTCAAGTGGAGGTCGGGGTTGATATGACCCACAATTCAATGCAAATTGTAGTCACATGTCAAATTCTGTTGGCCACGAAGTGTCTAATTGAATCAACAATTAAATTGCTGATTTTAGGCATGTCAGCTTTCTAAATATATATATTATATTATTATATTTTATATATATTTTACCGTTGGTATCATGCCAGTCAGATGTTCAATGCTAGGCAACAGCCACCTCGGTGGTATGGTTGCTTAGGCTTAATTATGCCTCCTATCACCCAACCCTTTCAACACCCTCTTAGGCTTTGAACACACCGACTGTGTCTTCGCGCAAAATAGTATTCAGCATCATCTATATACTGTATGTGTGCAACAACATACAGTTGTATGTTGTTGCAACAACAAGTTCAATGTTCACTTTCTGCTACCATTTCTGTCAACCCGTTAACGCATAGTTTGACGCATACGTTCGATGAATCCAAAGTATGCAAAACACAGAACACACTGCAACTGCGTCTGCAACGCAATGCTGCAAGGTAAACGCAGCGTTCCATTGGAAATGAATGTACTTCTATTGTACCAAAACGCAATGACACTCTCGGTGTGTTGTAAGCGTTAGACAACCACCAGCACAGCCAACACTCGTCAACTTGCCATCAATAAACATGGCGGCGTTCTGCCGTATCTCAATACTTTTGTTACTAAACACCATGATGAGGGCGAGGGGAGGCGCCAGTAGTAGACATGGCGGCTAAGGGAGGTAAGCAAAGAATGAGACGAGGCAGCAGACAAGATGTTAATAACATCGGGAATCTGCTGAGCGAAACCCGGGCGCAGAGAGAGGAGAAGGCCGGCGAGGAGACCAGAACCCCCGACACTCGGGCTGAGTGAGTACAGTACCTGTTTCCGGACTGAGAGTTAACTAATTACAGTTCCAGGGATGCTAATGGCTCAATGCTAACTTAGCTAGCTAACTTTGGCTCACTGCACTGACAACCAACTCATCTGTTGCTAAAAGTGACCGTCTTGCTTGTGAAACACTGAGCGTTACAGGACATGTAAACTCTTTTATCAGTCAGTCTCGGAGCTAGTTAGTCAAGGTCAGTAACGTTAGTTAGCTATCTTTCCCTCTGTCACTAGTATTTTGATAATTTCTTCTGTTTGTCGGTCTTCAGTCTGGCCTGAGTTTATCTGTAGTTAGCCGACTCCCCTGACAGAGCGGCAGTTTGTCTTGTAACTCTGACGTCAGAGTGTCTTTATTTCTACAGTCTGGTCTCAGAGGATGACGTGTTCCAAGTGACGCTCCACACCTGCAATAATAACGACACCGTGTGATGAGCCCATGTCACCCTACTAGCTGGAGCCCCCATAGAGATGGTTGTGTGTGTGTGTGTGTGTGTGTGTGTGTGTGTGTGTGTGTGTGTTGAATACCTTTGCTGTGTTGTTGCTCTGTGGGTCTAGTGGAGGGTAGCTGTAGTAGTACTCACTCTGTCTCTCTCTCTCTCTCTCTCTCTCTCTCTCTCTGTGTTGTGTGTGTGTGTAGGTGTGTCAGCAGAGGAGGCCAGGTGTGGGCTCCAGAAGGTTCCACAGCATTTAAATGTCTCCTGTCAGCCCGGTTCTGTGCTGCGTTGCTTAGCAACATCTCTGACTGTGACGAGACCTACAACTACTGGGAGCCGGTGAGTAGTCTCCCCCTGAGACACCCGTAGGGAGTGGGGTCACGGCCAGCCTTGGAGCAATTAGGATTAAGTGCCTTGCTCAAGGGCAAAGTAGGCTTGGGCGGTATCCAGGGCTGCAGTCCAAACACGTTATTTTTACCCCCTCAGCCCTTAAGCTAGCCACTTTCCCTCAGGGGAATCCCAGTCTGAACCGAATGCAATTTGATTGCCATCTTAAGTGGAGGTCCAATTCACTAATGTTGCCCCCTCGGCCCTTGATTTAGCTTGAGGGAGCGAGTGAACAACTTTGGCCACTTGTGGGGTTGATATGACCCACAATTCACTGCAAACTGTAGTCACATGTCAAACTCTGGTGGCTGCAAAGTGTCAAATTGAATCAACAAGGCTGCATTTTAGGCATGTCAGAAAAAAGTATGAAGCTAGCTTGCTAAAAAATATATATAGACATTGATTTTAGCGTTGGCAAATTGGCTTAGTCTCGTAATGAGGAGCCTATAAAACGTAGCTAGATTCATAAACATATTTTTGGGAATTCTGAAATTGATTGGAATAAATGAGCAAACTATAAAACTAGCTAGCTATGGGTAACTGTAGCTAGTTACCTGACAGGAGTGCTAGTTACCTGACAGGAGTGCTAGATAGATAGATAGATAGATAGATAGATAGATAGATAGATAGATAGATAGATAGATAGATAGATAGATAGATAGATAGATAGATAGATAGATAGATAGATAGATACTTTATTGCTCCCCCGGGGGGGAAATTTCATTGTCAAGCAGCTACAACAAAAACACAGGGCAGGTGCAAAATGCCACAACGAAAGTACACAAAAGACAGATACACGGTACATGATACATAGAGCGGCAGTATGAAAAAGTATAGAAATACAAGATATCTGGAGTGCAAAAAAAAGCTATAAAAAGACATTGCATAGTATGAGTGGTTGGCTGAATATGTACACTATACATTGGTGGATGTTGGATGGTTAACTATACTATACAGGTCGATGGCAGAGAAATACTTCAGTAGCTAAAAATGCGTATGATATGAGCGAGGGTAATAATAGTTTACTTAATAGACAGACTGGGTAAATTAACAGGTAAGTGAAAATTTTGCATGGTTAAATTAGCTGTACAGTTAGGTATACAGTTATATTTACAGATAAGTGAATACTTGCATGTTTACACAAACTGTACAGGTAAATGACAGGAAGAGATACTTTAATAGCTAAAAGTGTGTATGATATCATTTGGGATAATAATAGTAATTCCCTTAAAATACAGTCCTTAGTGCGCAGGGTTTAATTACAGACAACTGCACGTATTGCACATTCGATATACTAAAAGCAATGAGAAAAGGTGCAACTGGCAGGATACTAATATGCATTCCTGAGTGAATGCCTACGTCCAATAATTACTTACAATATTGCATGTGATATAATATAACAACTGTACATGAGTATGTATATACAGACCTGTATGAATAAATAGGTCCTGAGTGGATGAGTGCTGACGGACCAGAGTTACTCACGGATGGATGCATAATTGTTAAACTAGGTCCTAGCACCCCAACAGTTCCAGATCTATGTTGCCGACGGCACGGCACCCCGGTGAGGCATTATATAGTCTCATAGCCGCCGGCAGGAAGGACCTCCTGTAGCGCTCTCTGGCACACCGTGGTGGGATCAGTCTGTGACTGAAAGTGCTCCTCTGCGTCATAACCATAGCGTGCAGAGGGTGGGTGACGTTGTCCATGATGGCCAGCAGTTTGGCCAGGATACGTCTCTCCGCCACCTCCTCTAGAGTGTCAAGGCTCATCCCCAGGACAGAGCTAGCCTTCCTGATCAGCTTATTTACCCGAGAAGCATCACCGGCTTTGATGTTTGCTCCCCAGCACACCACTGCAAAAAAGATGGCACTGGCCACCACAGACTGGTAGAAGGTATGCAGTAGTTTACTGCACACGTTGAAGGACCTGAGCCTCCTCAGAAAGTAGAGTCGGCTCTGGCCCTTTTTGTACAGGGCCCCGGTGTTACCAGCCCATTCCAGTCTGTTGTGCATATGGACACCCAGGAACTTGTATGACTCAACCATTTCCACATCCGTCCCCTTTATAGGGACTGCAGTCAGTTGTGCCTTGGTTCTCCTGAAGTCCACCACCATCTCCTTAGTTTTGCTGATGTTGAGCTGAAGGTGGTTCTGCTCACACCACAACACAAAGTCACTGATTGTGCTCCTGTACTCCTCCTCCTGCCCACCCCTGATGCACCCTACAATAGCAGAGTCATCCGAGAACTTCTGTAGGTGGCATGTCTCAGAGTTATATCTGAAGTCTGAGGTGTAGAGGGTGAACAGGAAGGGGGACAGGACCGTACCCTGGGGGGCCCCTGTGTTGCTAACAGCCCGTTCTGACACACAGCTCTGTAGTCGCACAAATTGTGGCCTACCGGTCAGGTAGTCCGTGACCCAGGAGACTAAGGGTGCTTCCACTTTCATCCTCCTCATCTTCTCACCCAGTAGCAGGGGCTGAATGGTATTGAAGGCACTGGAGAAGTCAAAAAACATGACCCTCACAGTGCAACCTGCGTTGTCCAGGTGAGAGTAGGCCCTCTGCAGAAGGTAGATGATTGCATCATCCACCCCGATGTTGCGCTGGTATGCAAACTGCAGGGGGTCCATTGATGAACACACCAGGGGTCTGAGGTGAGCGAGGACTAACCTTTCCAGGGTCTTCATGATGTGGGATGTTAGCGCTAAAGGTCTGAAGTCATTCAGGACAGTGGGGTGTGCCTTCTTGGGCACTGGGACGAGGCAGGATGTTTTCCACAGCACAGGGACCCTTTCTAGGCTCAGGCTAAGGTTGAAAAGACGCTGGAGTATTCCACACAGTTGGTCAGCACAGACCCTCAGCACCCTTGGGCTGATGCCATCAGGGCCCGCCGCTTTCCACTGATGTAGTCTCTCCAGCTCTCTCTTCACTTGGTTGGTGGTGAAAGCCAGCCCAGGTGGGGAGGTGGGGGGAAGGGGGGTGTTGAGGATCAGTCCAGGGGGGGCAGGGGCGGAGGTGGGGTCACTGATTGTCTCAGCAGAGGTGCTGTGAGCAAAGTGGGGGAGGGATAGCCGTGAGGGTGTGTGGTCTGGGGAGCTGGAGGGGAGGTGGACAGGGCCAGTATCGAACCTGTTAAAAAATTGGTTCAGCTCATTGGCTCTGTCCTGGGTCCCCTCCGTCTGCCCACTGTTTGACTTTTTGAAGCCAGTGATATTTCTCATACCCTTCCACACCTCTCTCACCTGGCTCTGCCTCAGCTTGTCCTCCATCTTCTCCTTATACACTCTCTTCCCCTCAGCAATCCGCAACTTCAGCTCCCTCTGGACGTATTTCAATTTGTCCTTGTCCTTCTCCTTGAAGGCCCTCTTCTTCTCATTCAGCAGGGCCTTCAGGTCGCTGGTGACCCAGGGTTTATTGTTTGGGAAACAGCGTACCTTCCTGGTGGGTACAGTGTTGTCTACACAAAAATTAATATAGTCTGTTATGCAGTCAGTGAGTCCATCGATGTCCTCCCCATGAGCCTCACAGAGCACATCCCAGTCTGTTGTTTCAAAGCAGTCCTGTAGGGCCTCATTCGCCTCCGGGGACCATCTCCTAATAGTCCTGGTGGTTGCAGGCTGCTGTTGGACCAAAGGCCTGTAGAGTGGGGTGAGGTGGACAAGGTTGTGATCCGATCTACCGAGGGGAGGGAGTGCAGTGGAGTTGTATGCATCCTTCACATTAGCATATAACAAGTCCAGAGTTTTATTATTCCTGGTTGGGCACTTCACAAACTGTTTGAACGTGGGCAGCGTTGAAGAGAGAGATGCATGGTTAAAATCCCCCGAAATGGCAAAGAAAGCACTGGGATGCGCTGTCTGTAACCTCGCGATAACAGAGTGGATGACGTCACACGCTGCGTTTGCGTCAGCAGAGGGCGGGATGTAAACAATAACAGCAATGGCCGCCGTGAATTCCCTCGGCAAATAGTAGGGTCTCAGGCTAACGGCTAGCAGTTCAATGTCCGGGCTACAAAACTGTTCCTTAAGAGTAATATGGTTCGGATGACACCATCTGTTGTTAACTAATAAAGCCAGCCCACCACCCTTACTCTTACCGGAAGAGACGCGATCCCTGTCCGCTCTGATGGTCTGGAAACCGTCGATAGTGACGTTCTGTATGGGGATGTTACCGTTCAGCCAAGTCTCAGTAAAACACATTAGGCTCGTTTCACGATAAATCCTTTGTCCTCGAACAAGTCCCGCCAACTCATCCATCTTGTTATGTAGACACCTCACATTGCCCATAATAATAGACGGTATAACCGGCTTGTACTTGAACCTCCTCCGCTTTGCCTTACATTTCAATCCCGCCCTGCATCCACGGCGTCGTCTTTTCAATTCGTCCGGAATATCAAACTTTTCCCTGGGGAGCAGCAGCGCTGCGTCGGCTAAATCCAGGGGCTGGGCTCTGTTGTAAACAATAACAGTTGACGACTTCTGTCGACGTTCAGCTGCGATAAAATCCATAAAATCCATAATCCTGAACTGTTATAGTTCGACTGTAGCAAAATAAAAAATAAAACTAAAGAAAATAGACGAAAATAGACGAAAGAAACGAACTAAAACAACAATTAATGCACGAACAACGGGAGCTGCTTAACAGGCGACCACTCAGGGCGGCGCCAAACGGTGTGACTAGTTACCTGACAGGAGTGCTTGTTTCCTGACAGGAGTGCTTGTTTCCTGACAGGAGTGCTAGTTACCTGACAGGAGTGCTAATTACCTGACAGGAGTGCTAGTTACCTGACAGGAGTGCTAGTTACCTGACAGGAGTGCTAGTTACCTGTCTGGAGTGCTAGTTACCTGTCTGGAGTGCTAGTTACCTGACAGGAGTGCTAGTTACCTGTCTGGAGTGCTAGTTACCTGTCTGGAGTGCTAGATACCTGACAGGAGTGCTAGTTACCTGACAGGAGTGCTAGTTACCTGACTGGAGTGCTAGTTACCTGACAGGAGTGCTAGTTACCTGACAGGAGTGCTAGTTACCTGTCTGGAGTGCTAGTTACCTGTCTGGAGTGCTAGTAACCTGACAGGAGGGCTAGTAACCTGACTGGACTGCTAGTAACCTGACTGGACTGCTAGTTACCTGACTGGACTGCTAGTTACCTGACAGGAGTGCTAGTTACCTGACAGGAGTGCTAGTTACCTGACAGGAGTGCTAGTTACCTGACAGGAGTGCTAGTTACCTGACTGGAGTGCTAGTTCCCTGACAGGAGTGCTAGTTCCCTGACAGGAGTGCTAGTTCCCTGACTGGAGTGCTAGTTACCTGACAGGACTGGAGTGCTAGTTACCTGACTGGACTGCTAGTTACCTGACTGGACTGCTAGTTACCTGACAGGAATGCTAGTTACCTGACAGGAGTGCTAGTTACCTGACTGGAGTACTAGTTACCTGACTGGAGTGCTAGTTACCTGACTGGAGTGCTAGTTACCTGACAGGAGTGCTAGTTACCTGACAGGAATGCTAGTTACCTGACAGGAGTGCTAGTTACCTGACTGGAGTGCTAGTTACCTGACTGGAGTGCTAGTTACCTGACAGGAGTGCTAGTTACCTGACAGGAGTGCTAGTTACCTGACAGGAGTGCTAGTTACCTGACTGGAGTGCTAGTTACCTGACTGGAGTGCTAGTTACCTGACAGGAGTGCTAGTTACCTGACAGGAGTGCTAGTTACCTGACAGGAATGCTAGTTACCTGACAGGAGTGCTAGTTACCTGACTGGAGTGCTAGTTACCTGACAGGAGTGCTAGTTACCTGACAGGAGTGCTAGTTACCTGACAGGAGTGCTAGTTACCTGACAGGAGTGCTAGTTACCTGACAGGAGTGCTAGTTACCTGACAGGAGTGCTAGTTACCTGACAGGAGTGATAGTTACCTGACAGGAGTGCTAGTTACCTGACAGGAGTGCTAGATAGATACATTAGCTTACTTAACGTTACATTAATAGTTTTAGGTTGGTTGTTTTTAAGCTCAACTTCAAGATTTCCACCAAGGACGATGTTGCCTCTCCAATCATCATTCTCCCTCGCTTGGGCAAGGGACATATGAGGTACACTCAGATGTGACAATGTAAAACATCATTCAAGTGCTGGGGGTTTAGGGTCGAGGGCTGTCTACTTTGTGCCATAGCGGGATAATCGTTAATACCGGCATTGAACACACTGGGCTCTGTTTTCAAACCTCACTCATACTCTGTAGTCCAAAGGTTAGCAATGCTAACAAGTACATGTAAAATCCCTTAGAGAATGCTAACTAAATGCTCACAAGCACATTGCAAACATTTTATACTGTCTCTCTGACCTAAACTATACAAGTAGCTAAAAAATGCTACTCACAGTTTGCTGCATGAAAAAAACTAATATTAGACAGCAAGGCTTTTGATCCTGGAGGGGATTCTCTGCGGTTACTAAGTGAATGCTTGATTTTTGGAAGAAGCTAACCACTTAGCCATATAGCTAACCACTTAGCCATATAGCTAACCACTTAGCCATATAGCCATATACTGTAGCTAACCACTTAGCCATATAGCTAAGAGTCCAGGTGTGACAACTAGAGCCTGTAGAACCTGCCTTGTTGATAGTGTATAGGGTTAAGGCGAGTAGGCATCAGGATATATAATAAACAGAGTAGCAGCAGCGTGTATGTGAGTGGGTCCGTATAAATGTACAGTATGTTGGTGTCAGAGCTGATGCACCGGTACCGCTAGCCGCGCGGAAGTGATGACAATAATCGATTGTTTGTGTGGTTGGAGTCTTTAATGATTTTCCAGGCTTTCCTTTCATACTGCCTGATGTAGAGCTCCTGGATGGCAAGGCGCTCAGCCACCAGTGATGTACTGGGCAGTACTGGGCAGTCCACACCACCCTCTGTAGCCATTCGATCAAGGGTGTTGCTATTACCATACCAAGCAGTGATGCAGCCAGTCAAGATACTCTCAATAGAACATTTTGAGGATTTGTGGGCCCATGTCAAACCATTTCAACCTCCTGAGGAGGAAGAGGTCCTGGTGCGTTCTTCATGTCTGTGTATGTGGACCATTTTAAGTTCATAGATAGATAGATAGAGCAGCAGTATTAAAAAGTATAAAAATACAAGAAGTCTATAGTGCAAAGAGCTATAAAAAAGCATTGCATAGTATGGGTGAATGGCTGAATATGTACACTATACATTGTTATAGTGTTAGGTGAAAAATGATACAAATATTGCAAGTTGATATAAATAAATACAAAATATTTGCATGGTTTACTATACTATACAGGTCGATGGCAGAGAAAGATACTTAAATAGCTAAATGTGCGTATGATATATAGTGGGGAGAACTATTATTTGATACACTGCCGATTTTGCAGGTTTTCCTACTTACAAAGCATGTAGAGGTCTGTAATTTTTATCATAGGTACTCTTCAACTGTGAGATACGGAATCTAAAACAAAAATCCAGAAAATCACATTGTATGATTTTTAAATAATTAATTTGCATTTTATTGCATGACATAAGTATTTGATCACCTACCAACCAGTAAGAATTCCGGCTCTCACAGACCTGTTAGTTTTTCTTTAAAAAGCCCTCCTGTTCTCCACTCATTACCTGTATTAACTGCACCTGTTTGAACTCGTTACCTGTATAAAAGACACCTGTCCACACACTCAATCAAACAGACTCCAACCTCTCCACAATGGCCAAGATCAGAGAGCTGTGTAAGGACATCAGGGATAAAATTGTAGACCTGCACAAGGCTGGGATGGGCTACAGGACAATAGGCAAGCAGCTTGGTGAGAAGGCAACAACTGTTGGCGCAATTATTAGAAAATGGAAGAAGTTCAAGATGACGGTCAATCTCCCTCGGTCTGGGGCACCATGCAAGATCTCACCTCGTGGGGCATCAATGATCATGAGGAAGGTGAGGGATCAGCCCAGAACTACACGGCAGGACCTGGTCAATGACCTGAAGAGAGCTGGGACCACAGTCTCAAAGAAAACCATTAGTAACACACTACGCCGTCATGGATTAAAATCCTGCAGTGCACGCAAGGTCCCCCTGCTCAAGCCAGCGCATGTCCAGGCCCGTCTGAAGTTTGCCAATGACCATCTGGATGATCCAGAGGAGGAATGGGAGAAGTTCATGTGGTCTGATGAGACAAAAATAGAGCTTTTTGGTGTAAACTCCACTTGCCGTGTTTGGAGGAAGAAGAAGGATGAGTACAACCCCAAGAACACCATCCCAACCGTGAAGCATGGAGGTGGAAACATCATTCTTTGGGGATGCTTTTCTGTGTAGATGTAGATAGAAGCGAGGCCGGGATGAAGAAGTCATAGATGGGCAAGCTCAGAAGTGGCGGAAATGGTTGACAGTATTTAATTTAACCTTTATTTAACTAGGCAAGTCAGTTAAGAACAAATTCTTAGTTACAATGACAAACTACCGGTGAACAGTTCAGGGCCAGAACAACATATTATTTGTTGTCAGCTCGGGATTCGATAGTTTAACATTAATGTAAGCAGATGTATCAAGCCTGCACGTTTCTGACCTACGAAGACAGCACAGCTACACCACTTTTCCGGTGCCAGTGAGGACGGCAACGGCACAGCAACGTACCCCTTGCTGACGAAAGAAAGGCAAGAAACCGTTCCTTCCTGGAAAGTTCCAGAGTAGCACCGCTGAAACTGATCACTTTCCCCAGGATGGAGTTGACAGCAGCTGTTATCGCAGTAAAAGTTGACAATCCACTTGATTGTTTGCATCATGATATCTTTGTCTGGTTCAGATCTTCACACACCTTTCTCTGCTCCGACAAAATGTGTCCTATTATCAGCATAACGGTCACCTAACCTCTTCTGCAGATGAAGAGACGCAGAGGATTGATACAAGAATCAGTGTCTTGAGAGTGACATGTAAAGATCACACCGTATCTTTTCACCAGACTATGTTCTCTCTTGAACTATAAGTGTCCGAAGTAATCCACTCCGACGTTCGTGAAGGGGGTTTTGTCTGGCAGGTCTGCCATTTTCTGCTCTGCAGTTTTAGCATAAAGTCTTCTGCATACTTTGCATTCTGAGAGGATTCGTCTTACTGCAGTTAGGTTGCGGAATCCAAAACCTCTGCCGTAGCTTTGCGAGCATGTGGTTCCGTCCTCGAAGGTCCTTAGACAATAGCTGGGTGTTTAGTCTCCTCTGACATAGCAGATTAATTCAGCCGTCCACCTACTCTCAGTACTCCATCTATTCAGCCCCTAACCCACCTACTCTCAGTACTCCATCTATTCAGCCCCTAACCCACCTACTCTCAGTACTCCATCTTGCATAATGGGATCCAACCTGTAGATGTGACTACTTCTCTTCAGGTCTTCATTTATTTTCTTTGTTAAACAGAGAAGCTTTTGAATGTTTTATATTATTGTCGACCTCACTGCTTTTTGCATATTTGAGAAGGCTGTGCCACTACAGGTATTTCAGAGATTGTGATCTAAATGGTAGATTTCAGAGCTGTGGTTTTATTCACTAGGAACCAAACTGAGAGGGAACCACTTAAATGTGTCTAGTAGAAAACCTTGTTCTCTTTCCCTCAGTCACTTGATAATGTAATTTCCTGTCCTGTAGATGCACTTCCTGTTGTATGGCTATGGGATGCAGACGTGGGAGTATTCCCCACTTAACGCCATCCGCTCATATGCCTACCTGTGGCTGCACGCCCTCCCCGCCTCTCTACACGCTCATATCCTACAGACCAACAAGGTAACACACACACACACACACACACACACACACACACACACACACACACACACACAAAAACAGTTTTGTATAACTAACCTTTGGGGTGGACACAATTCAGTCCCATTCCGTAAACCTCCTAACCCTAACCCTAAACCTTACCCTAACCTGAATACCTAACCCTAGCTCCTAACCCTAACCCTAAACCTTACCCTAACCTGAATACCTAACCCTAGCTCCTAAAACTAACCCTAAACCTAATTCTAACGTTAACCCTAAACCCCCTAGAAATAACATTTAACCTTGTGTCCCCAGTTGTGTCCCCAGTTGTGTCCCCAGTTGTGTCCCCAGTTGTGTCCCCAGTTGTGGACCCAGTTGTGTCCCCAGTTGTGGACCCAGTTGTGTCCCCAGTTGTGTCCCCAGTTGTGTCCCCAGTTGTGTCCCCAGTTGTGGACCCAGTTGTGTCCCCAGTTGTGTCCCCAGTTGTGTCCCCAGTTGTGGACCCAGTTGTGGACCCAGTTGTGGACCCAGTTGTGGACCCAGTTGTGTCCCCAGTTGTGTCCCCAGTTGTGGACCCAGTTGTGTCCCCAGTTGTGTCCCCAGTTGTGTCCCCAGTTGTGTCCCCAGTTGTGGACCCAGTTGTGGACCCAGTTGTGGACCCAGTTGGTCAAATGTTTGATAGTTTACTATTGGTCTTCAAGTATAGTTAAACAAGTCCACACAAACACATCCTACACACGAACAAGATAATAACACACACACTTGTTGAGATTGTGATGGTGGTTGAGATTGTGATGGTGGTTGAGGTGGTGATGGTGGTTGTGATGGTGGTTGAGGTGGTGATGGTGGTTGAGGTGGTGATGGTGGTTGAGGTGGTGATGGTGGTTGAGGTGGTGATGGTGGTTGAGGTGGTGATGGTGGTTGAGGTAGTGATGGTGGTTGAGATGGTGGTGATGGTGGTTGAGAGGGTGGTTGAGATGGTGGTTGAGGTGGTGGTTGAGGTGGTGGTTGTGATGGTAGTGGTGGTTGTGGTTGAGGTTGAGGTGGTGGTTGAGGTGGTGATTGTGATGGTAGTGGTGGTTGAGGTGGTGATGGTGGTTGTGATGGTGGTTGAGGTTGAGGTGGTGATGGTGGTTGAGGTTGAGTTGGTGATGGTGGTTGAGGTGGTGATGGTAGTTGAGGTAGTGGTTGAGGTTGAGGTGGTGATGGTGATGGTGGTTGAGATGGTGGTTGAGGTGGTGATGCTGGTTGAAAATGTGGTTGAGATGGTGGTTGAGATGGTGGTTGAGATGGTGGTTGAGATGGTGGTTGAGGTTGAGGTGGTGGTTGTGATGGTGGTTGTGGTTGAGATGGTGAGGGTGGTGATGGTGGTTGATGTTGAGGTGGTGATGGTAGTTGAGGTAGTGATGGTGGTTGAGGTGGTGGTTGTGATGGTGGTTGAGGTGGTGATGGTGGTGGTGATGGTGGTTGTGATGTGGTTGTGTTTTAGGTGCTGGTATTCTACTTCGTGCGCTGTGTCCTGGCCTTCTCCTGCTGCGTCTGTGAACTCTACTTCTACAAGTCAGTATCTATCGTGTGTGTCTGTCTGTCTGTCTGTCTGTCTGTCTGTCTGTCTGTCTGTCTGTCTGTCTGTCTCATTTTGAATGCACACTTAGTTTCTGTCTATAGTGTAAGGTGTGTGTTGCAGGGCGGTGTGTAAGAAGTTTGGGCTGCATGTGGGCCGTATGATGCTGGCCTTCCTCCTCCTGAGCTCTGGAATGTTCTGCTCATCAGCAGGTGGGTTCTACTCCTCTCTCTCCCTCCATCTCTCTCTCTCTCTCTCTCTCTCCATCTCTCTCCCTCCATCTCTCTCCCTCCCTCTCTTACCCTCCATCTCACTCTCCATTTCACCCTCCCTCTCTCTCCCTTCCTCTCTCTCTCTCTCTCTCTCTCTCTCTCTCTCTCTCTCCCTCTCTCTCTCACCCTCTCTCTCTCACTCCATCTCCATCTCTCTCCCTCTCTTACCCTCCATCTCACTCTCCATTTCACCCTTCCTCCCTCTCTCTCTCTCTCTCTCTCTCTCTCTCTCTCTCTCTCTCTCTCTCTCTCTCTCTCTCTCTCTCTCTCTGATGCATATTCCAAGGTAATTATTGGGGTAACATTTGTCTCCACTTTAGTGGATTTGGGTGATCAGGCATTGGTTCCACATATTAGGGAAGAGGGAAGATAATGTTGAAGAGTTTAAGAATAGCCTATTTGTGATCAGTATATTGTCATTTAGTTTAGTATACCATGAACACCACAGGCCTTTTGGTTTGGAGGGTTTGTATTCTTAGTTCTTTGTTATATTGCTGAAACGGTTGGAGAAGTGGTTTACATCTCCATGTTAAAGTCTATGGATTCTTCAATCACAATTAGCTGTTTTCTGTCGTGCTGTTCCTTCTTTCTTAGTTTATGTTTGTATTGGTTTAGTGATTCACCATAGTGAAGGTGTATTTCTGTATTGTTTTAGTGATTCACCATAGTGAAGGTGTATTTCTGTATTGTTTTAGTGATTCAACATAGTGAAGGTGTATTTCTGTATTGTTTTAGTGATTCACCATAGTGAAGGTGTATTTCTGTATTGTTTTAGTGATTCACCATAGTGAAGGTGTATTTCTGTATTGTTTTAGTGATTCACCATAGTGAAGGTGTATTTCTGTATTGTTTTAGTGATTCACCATAGTGAAGGTGTATTTCTGTATTGTTTTAGTGATTCACCATAGTGAAGGTGTATTTCTGTATTGTTTTAGTGATTCACCATAGTGAAGGTGTATTTCTGTATTGTTTTAGTGATTCACCATAGTGAAGGTGTATTTCTGTATTGTTTTAGTGATTCACCATAGTGAAGGTGTATTTCTGTATTGTTTTAGTGATTCACCATAGTGAAGGTGTATTTCTGTATTGTTTTAGTGATTCACCATAGTGAAGGTGTATTTCTGTATTGTTTTAGTGATTCACCATAGTGAAGGTGTATTTCTGTATTGTTTTAGTGATTCACCATAGTGAAGGTGTATTTCTGTATTGTTTTAGTGATTCACCATAGTGAAGGTGTATTTCTGTATTGTTTTAGTGATTCACCATAGTTAAGGTGTATTTCTGTATTGTTTTTGGTTGGGTAGGTTTCTCAATTTCTTTCTTAGGTTTTTACATTTTTCATCAAACCATTTTGTCATTGTTGTTAGTTGACCTAGGGTTAGGGTTAGGGTTAGGGTTAGGGTTAGGGTTAGGGACACATCTAACCCTAACCCTAACCCTAACCCTAACCCTAACCCTAACCCTAGGGTTACAGCTGTAATTTACATTTGATATGGTAGCTGAGAGGTCAAATATATTGTTCAGGCTTCCTACTGCTAAGTTTACACCTTCCCTTTTGCAGGAAAACATTTTGTTCAGGAAGTTGTCTAGAAAGGATTGTATTTGATGTTTTCCAATAGTTTTCTGGTAGGTTTCTACACTACCTTCCTTCCTTCCTTCCATCTATAGCATTTCTTAATAGAATGCTGTTTGTTAGGCTTCGATGCCTCATGTTTGATTATTGCTCTGTTCAAGTATATTGTGATGTTGCTCTGATCTGATAGTGGCGTCAGTGGGCTGACTAAACGCTCTGAGAGCCTCTGGGTTGAGATTGTGATTAAGAGATGAGCTACAGGTGTACCTACCGTAGGAGTCCCCACTTTGCTCACAACACCTCTGCTGAGACAATCAGTGACCCCACCTCCACCCCTGCTCCCTCTGGACTGATCCTCAACACCCCCCTTCCCCCCACCTGGGCTGGCTTTCACCACCAACCAAGTGAAGAGAGAGCTGGAGAGACTACATCAGTGGAAAGCGGCGGGCCCTGATGGCATCAGCCCAAGGGTGCTTAGGGTCTGTGCTGACCAACTGTGTGGAATATTCCAGCGTCTTTTCAACCTTAGCCTGAGCCTAGAAAGGGTCCCTGTGCTGTGGAAAACATCCTGCCTCGTCCCAGTGCCCAAGAAGGCACACCCCACTGTCCTGGGTTAGGGTTAGTTTGTGCGACTACAGAGCTGTGTGTCAGAACAGGCAGTGAGCAACACAGGGGCCCCCCAGGGAACGGTCCTGTCCCCCTTCCTGTTCACCCTCTACACCTCAGACTTCAGATATAACTCTGAGACATGCCACCTACAGAAGTTCTCGGATGACTCCGCAATTGTAAGGTGCATCAGGGGTGGGCAGGAGGAGGAGTACAGGAGCACAATCGGTGACTTTGTGTTGTGGTGTGAGCAGAACCACCTTCAGCTCAACATCAGCAAAACAAAGGAGATGGTGGTGGACTTCAGGAGAACCAAGGCACAACAGACTGCTGTCCCTATACAGGGGATGGATGTGGAAATGGTTGGGTCATACAAGTTCCTGGGAGTCCATATGGACAACAGACTGGAATGGGCTGGTAACACCGGGGCCCTGTACAAAAAGGGCCAGAGCCGACTCTACTTTCTGAGGAGGCTCAGGTCCTTCAATGTGATCCCCCGGGGGATCAATAAAGTATCTATCTATCTATCTATCTATCTATCTATCTATCTATCTATCTATCTATCTATCTATCTATCTATCTATCTATCTATCTATCTATCTATCTATCTATCTATCCTCTTTTCAAAGAATTTGAACTTGAAAATGTTGTCAACTGAAGAAATAGAAAAGGGTAGAGTTCTAATGGTCACAGGAGAAATAAATGAGCTAAAAATTATTTTCATAAATGTTTATGCTCCAAACAATGGATCAGATCGTGTGGAACTGTTTAGGAAGTTGCAGAGTGCAATAAAAAAATGTGATAATGATGCTTGCATAATAATGGGAGGTGATTGGAATGTTATTTTAGATACAGTGGGGAGAACAAGTATTTGATACACTGCCGATTTTGCAGGTTTTCCCACTTACAAAGCATGTAGAAGTCTGTAATTTTTATCATAGGTACTGAGGGGGACATTGCGTGCATTGAGGGGGACACTTCTCCCATTCCTCCTCTGGATCATCCAGATGGTCATGGGCAAACTTCAGACGGGCCTTGACATGCGCTGGCTTGAGCAGGGGGACCTTGCATGCGCTGCAGGATTTTAATCCATGACGGCGTAGTGTGTTACTAATGGTTTTCTTTGAGACTGTGGTCCCAGCTCTCTTCAGGTCATTGACCAGGTCCTGCCGTGTAGTTCTGGGCTGATCCCTCACGTTCCTCATGATCATTGATGCCCCACGAGGTGAGATCTTGCATGGTGCCCCAGACCGAGGGAGATTGACCGTCATCTTGAACTTCTTCCATTTTCTAATAATTGCGCCAACAGTTGTTGCCTTCTCACCAAGCTGCTTGCCTATTGTCCTGTAGCCCATCCCAGCCTTGTGCAGGTCTACAATTTTATCCCTGATGTCCTTACACAGCTCTCTGGTCTTGGCCATTGTGGAGAGGTTGGAGTCTGTTTGATTGAGTGTGTGGACAGGTGTCTTTTATACAGGTAACGAGTTCAAACAGGTGCAGTTAATACAGGTAATGAGTGGAGAACAGGAGGGCTTCTTAAAGAAAAACTAACAGGTCTGTGAGAGCCGGAATTCTTACTGGTTGGTAGGTGATCAAATACTTATGTCATGCAATAAAATGCAAATTAATTATTTAAAAATCATACAATGTGATTTTCTGCATTTTTGTTTTAGATTCTGTCTCTCACAGTTGAAGTGTACCTATGATAAAAATTACAGACTTCTACATGCTTTGTAAGTAGGAAAACCTGCAAAATCGGCAGTGTATCAAATACTTGTTCTCCCCACTGTAGGAACAGAGAGGAGTCTCATCCACCGTCTAGTAATGCTCTTCTTAATACTATTAAAGAGTTTGACTTAATAGATGTGTGGAGGAATATGAATCAGATAATTAAACAGTATACATGGGTTAAAATACTAGACTCTACTGTAACTGGAGCAAGACTAGATAGAATATATATGAGTAAAACAAATATGAAGAGAGTATCCAATGCTAACATTTTCCCTAACGGTTTTTCTGATCATCATATTGTAACCGTAGATTTTATCATTACTACTTTAGCATGCCCCAGGTTTTATCATTACTACATTAGCATGCCCCAGGTTTTATCATTACTACTTTAGCATGCCCCAGGTTTTATCATTACTACTTTAGCATGCCCCAGGTTTTATCATTACTACTTTAGCATGCCCCAGGTTTTATCATTACTATTTTAGCATGCCCCAGGTTTTATCATTACTACTTTAGCATGCCCCAGGTTTTATCATTACTACTTTAGCACGCCCCAGGTTTTATCATTACTACTTTAGCACGCCCCAGGTTTTATCATTACTACTTTAGCACGCCCCAGGTTTTATCATTACTACTTTAGCACGCCCCAGGTTTTATCATTACTACTTTAGCATGCCCCAGGTTTTATCATTACTACTTTAGCATGCCCCAGGTTTTATCATTACTACTTTAGCATGCCCCAGGTTTTATCATTACTACTTTAGCATGCCCCAGGTTTTATCATTACTACTTTAGCATGCCCCAGGTTTTATCATTACTACTTTAGCACGCCCCAGGTTTTATCATTACTACTTTAGCACGCCCCAGGTTTTATCATTACTACTTTAGCACGCCCCAGGTTTTATCATTACTACTTTAGCACGCCCCAGGTTTTATCATTACTACTTTAGCATGCCCCAGGTTTTATCATTACTACTTTAGCATGCGCCAGGTTTTATCATTACTACTTTAGCACGCCCCAGGTTTTATCATTACTACTTTAGCACGCCCCAGGTTTTATTGGCATTTTAATTCTAAATTGCTGCCGGATAGTTTTTTTTGTGAAGAATTTGGTGATTTTTGGAAAATGTGGAAATTGAATAAAGGTGATTTTGAAACAATGACACAATGGTGGGAGGTGGGGAAAACACAGATAAAGGTTTTTTGTCAGAATTTTTCCTACAATACTACTGCATGTGTTAAAAAGAAAATTGAGCAGTTGGAGAAGGAAATTATAGGTATGGAAAGTGTGATGGATGTAAATGTTTTGGGTGTATCCAATGATTTAAGGAGTAAGAAACTTGAATTAAGATCCATCTTAGAGGAAAGAGTGAAGGGCGCTTTAATTAGAGCAAGGATATTGACTCTCCAACTTCCTATTTTTTTAATCTGGAGCGGAAAGTTGCACAACAAAAGTGCATATTTCACCTGCGCAAGGAAAATGGAACATTAACATCAAATCCAACAGAAATGAGGAAAATGGCAATGGATTTTAATGCTGATTTGTATGGACACACTGACTGTGACTCTGAGAATATGGCACAATTATTACAAGGACTACCAAAGTTGCAAACTGGGGATTAGAAAAAGCTTGACACTGATTAACTTGAATGAACTTTCAGATGCAGTTCAAAAACTCTCCACAGGGCGTGCACCAGGAATAGATGGTTTACCTGCTGAGTTTTACAAGACTTTTTGGACTGTTTTAGGTTAAGATTTTTATGAAGTTTGTTGTGAATGTTTTGAAAAAGGCACGTTACCAACTAGCTGTCAGAGGGCTGTGATCTCTCTTTTACCAAAAAGTGGAGATCTAGGTTTGTTAAAAAAGTGGCGCCCTGTTTCGTTGATGTGCTCGGATTATAAAGTATTGGCAAATGTTTTAGCCAATAGGTTAAAAAAATATTTACATATTCTGGTCAAAGGAGAGCAACATATTGTATTCCGGGTCACACAATCATGGATAGTCTGTTTTTAATAAGAGATGTTATTGATGTCTATTAATGAAAATTGTAATGTGGGATTTTTATCCATTGATCAGGAGAAAGCCTTTGATCGGGTGGGTCATGAGTACATGAAATCATTTGGGTTCGGGGATTTTTTTATTTCATGGATACGTTTGTTGTACAAAGGGGCTTCAATAATGGTTAAGATGGGGAATGGTTTGACTTATCCATTGCCTGTAAAAAGGGGTATTAGACAGGGGTGTCCTCTCTCAGGGCAACTATATAGCCTAGCAATTGAGCCCCTTTTATGCAAATTAAGAAATGAATTGAAGGGGTTTATGGTTCCAGGTGACCCAAGGGAGTCGAGGTGTTTTGTGTCAGCTTATGCTGATGATGTAACTATTTTTGTTACTGGGCAAGAAGATATGCAAATACTATGTGAGAGTTCGGATGTTTATGAGAAAGCGTCTTCAGCTAAAGTCAATTGGGAAAAAAGTAATGGTTTTATTGTGGGCCAGTGGGAAAATGGTGGGCCACCTCCACTTCCTGGGGGATTGCATTGGGGTAGAGAAGGTATAAAAGTTCTTGGAGTGTTTTTAGGAGTAGAAAGCTATAGAAAAAGGAACTGGGAGGGTTTGCTGGAGAAGGTGTCTACTAAGTTGTCTAAATGGAAATGGCTATTGCCAGAGCTATCCTACAGGGGTAGAATTTTGGTTACAAATAACCTGGCCGCCTCCATGTTATGGCACAGACTCAACGTATTAGAGCCACCAGATGACATTGTTAAAAGTATCCAGAGAAAATTGGTGGAGTTCTTTTGGTCAGGACAGCATTGGATTCCTGCGTCAGTTCTGTATCTTCCAACTCAGGAGGGGGGACAAAGTCTGATTGACATAAGGAGCAGGATCCATACCTTTCGATTACAGGCAGCGCAGAGACTATTGTACGAGGAGGACATGGAGTGGACAAATGTGGCATGCGCTCTGTTAAGGAGAACATCGAATCTGGGATATGACAAGCAGCTGTTTTTACTGAAAGTTAATGAACTGGATTTGAATAATTTGACTTCTTTCTACCAATCCATGTTGAAAGTGTGGAATATTACTTTTTCTGTGACGAGAGATTTTGCGACCACAGGACTGGATAATGGGAGAACCATTGTTTCATAATTATTTGATTCAAGCAAAAATGTTGTCTTCAAGCAGTGTGAGGAATTGTCTGGTCAGAGCGGGATGTACAAAGATCGAACATCTAAGGGATGGCAATGGATGGAGGACGGCAGCTTCACTTCAGCAGAAGACAGGACTACGTTCTTTACGTCTCTTGGATCAGATGTTGGAGGACGCTCAACGTTGCCTGGAGCCTGCAGAGAAGCATTAGGAATTCCCATCAATACGTGTCTCTGCTGCACAGGAACATCAGGGAGATGAAGATACCTTTTTGTCCTTTAAAACTCCAGAGTTGGAAGCATTTCAAGACATTGGTAAAAAGGCACTATACATTGTGTGTGTTAAAGTGTCTCATCAAACTGTTTTGAGAAGAGTTAAAACATGGAGGTGGACAGAAGTGTTTGGGCCAGACTTCAGAGGATGCTGGAGATCTCTGTACAAGCCTCCGTACAGCAGATTTACAGTGGAGACTGATGTATGGTATAATAGCTACGAACAGACACGTGGTGCACCTGAATCCAGAAGTATGGAGGGAATGTCCTTTTTGCGGGAAGGATGAAACAGTTGAACATTTGTTTATCCAGTGTGGGAGGTTAAGAGGTCTTTTTTATTTTTTAAGAGGTTGTCTTGTTTTTATTAGTGGTCCAAAGTACAAAGTCAGTGAACGAAGAAAAGTGGTTTTGCTAAATCACCTTTTGGGATCAGCCAAGATGGCAATTTGGAAGACACGGACAAATAAGATTGTGGGTACTGGTTCAGTCGATGCAGAAAGAGTTCTGAAAGGGATGGTGGCTGCTCAAATTAAAATTGAGTTTGCCTATTTTAAATTAGTTAATAATATTATAGGTTTTTCTGCAATATGGTCTGTGGGAAGTTTTTTGAGTGAAGTCGGTGAGGATGTAATGTTGGTTTTAAATATGTTATGAAAGGGCTGTAATCTGTATTGATTGAATCGGTGTTGTTGTTTTATGGATGATTTTGCACTTTTCAAACTTTTGAATGACATATTGGAATCTCTCTCTTTCTCTCTCTGTGTGTTTCTCTCTCTCTCTTTCTCTCTCTGTGTCTCACTCTCACACTCAATCTCACTCTCACTCTCTCTCTGTGTCTCTCTCTCTCTCTCTCTCTCTCTGTGTCTCTCTCTCTCTCTCTCTCTCTCTCTCCAGCATTCCTGCCCTCTTCCTTCTGTATGTATTCTACTCTGGTTGCCATGACTGGATGGTTCCAAGACACGCCCTTCCTGGCTGTGATGGGCGTGGCAGCTGGGGCGATTATTGGCTGGCCATTCTCCGCTCTGATTGGGTAAGAGCGGTTCCTTGTGCACAGTTAATTGTAAATAATGATTATATTAAAGCATCAAACAGAATGTTCTGCTCTCCTGTATAGTTAGTATCAGCTGGCAGCAAGTGTTTTAGGGAGCAAAACAACTAAGAGGGAGAAACTACATTGTAATAAATTGAAGGTTATTTGTTGATGTGAAAATTGAAATGTACAGATTTAAAAGTTTGAGCTGGGGGTTGGAATACCACTGGGTTAGAGGTCAGGGGTTCTAAGTAATGGTTAGTCTTGCTGTCTCTGATTGGCTGATGTGGTTGCTAGGCTACCGATCGCCTTCGACCTGCTGGTGCTGAAGAGGAAATGGAATAGTTTCATCACCTGGGCAACCGTCTCTCTGCTGCTGTTCCTGGTGACACACACACACACTACCCACTGACTGAGTTCTGAATGTTTGAGAACTTGGTCATTATCTTTAGTTGATCGCTATGTAAGGAGAAACACTCTGAACTAATCACATGCTGTGTTTTGTCTTCCAGGTGCCTCTGATGGCGGTGGATTCTTTTTGCTATGGGAAACTGGTCATCGCTCCCTTAAATATTCTACTGTATAACGTCTTCACCCCCCACGGCCCAGATCTCTATGGTAAACAGACACACGCACGCGCACACACACACACACACACACACACACACACACACACACACACACGCTAGGTAGGTCCTCTTCTGTAGCAGTTAGCTAACTAGGTAGGTCCTCTTCTGAAACAGTTAGCTAACTAGGTATGTCCTCTTCTGTAGCAGTTAGCTAACTAGGTAGGTCCTCTTCTGAAACAGTTAGCTAACTAGGTAGGTCCTCTTCTGAAACAGTTAGCTAACTAGGTAGGTCCTCTTCTGAAACAGTTAGCTAACTAGGTAGGTCCTCTTCTGAAACAGTTAGCTAACGAGGTAGTTCCTCTTCTGTAGCAGTTAGCTAACTAGGTAGGTCCTCTTCTGAAACAGTTAGCTAACTAGGTAGGTCCTCTTCTGAAACAGTTAGCTAACTAGGTAGGTCCTCTTCTGAAACAATTAGCTAACTAGGTAGGTCCTCTTCTGAAACAGTTAGCTAACTAGGTAGGTCCTCTTCTGTAGCAGTTAGCTAACTAGGTAGGTCCTCTTCTGAAACAGTTAGCTAACTAGGTAGGTCCTCTTTGTAGCAGTTAGCTAACTAGGTAGGTCCTCTTCTGTAGCAGTTAGCTAACTAGGTAGGTCCTCTTCTGTAACAGTTAGCTAACTAGGTAGGTCCTCTTCTGTAGCAGTTAGCTAACTAGGTAGGTCCTCTTCTGTAGCAGTTAGCTAACTAGGTAGGTCCTCTTCTGTAGCAGTTAGCTAACTAGGTAGGTCCTCTTCTGAAACAGTTAGCTAACTAGCTAGGTCCTCTTCTGTAGCAGTTAGCTAACTAGGTAGGTCCTCTTCTGAAACAGTTAGCTAACGAGGTAGGCCCTCTTCTGAAACAGTTAGCTAACGAGGTAGGCCCTCTTCTGAAACAGTTAGCTAATGAGGTAGGTCCTCTTCTGAAACAGTTAGCTAACTAGGTAGGTCCTCTTCTGTAGCAGTTAGCTAACGAGGTAGGTCCTCTTCTGTAGCAGTTAGCTAACGAGGTAGGTCCTCTTCTGTAGCAGTTAGCTAACGAGGTAGGTCCTCTTCTGTAGCAGTTAGCTAACTAGGTAGGTCCTCTTCTGTAGCAGTTAGCTAACGAGGTAGGTCCTCTTCTGTAGCAGTTAGCTAACGAGGTAGGTCCTCTTCTGTAACAGTTAGCTAACGAGGTAGGTCCTCTTCTGTAGCAGTTAGCTAACTAGGTAGGTCCTCTTCTGAAACAGTTAGCTAACGAGGTAGCTCCTCTTCTGAAACAGTTAGCTAACGAGGTAGTTCCTCTTCTGAAACAGTTAGCTAACGAGGTAGTTCCTCTTCTGAAACAGTTAGCTAACGAGGTAGGTGGTCCTCATCGTTGGTAGTCAAGCCTACTACTGTTGTCGTCTGCAAACTTGATGATTGAGTTTGAGGCAAGCTTGGACATGCAGTCATGGGTAAACGGAGTACAAGAGTGGGCTGAGCATGCACCCTTGTGGGGCCCCAGTGTTGAGGATTAGTGAAGTGGAGGTGTTGTTTCCTACCTTCACCACCTAGGGGCGACCCGTCAGGAAGTCCAGGACCCAGTTGCACAGGGTGGGGTCCAGACCCAGATCTTCAAGCTTAATGATGAGCTTGGTGGGTACTATGGTGTTGAATTCTGAGCTATATTCAGTAAACAGCGTTGTACATAGGTATTCATCTTGTCCAGATGGGTTTAGGGTGGCAGGTAAGGTAGAGGTGATATGATCCTTGACTAGTCTTCCATAATACCAGTCACTTTGCCATGGTTGAATGCGGTGGTTTGTGCTTTCAGTTTCACGCGAATGCTACCATCTATCCACGGTTTCCGGTTAGGGTAGGGTTTAATTGTCACATCTCCTAGTACCCACTGTAGCTGGCAGGTGGCCTGGAGGGTAGGAGCGTTGGGCCAGTAACCGGAAGGTTGCTGGTTCGAGTCCCTGAGCTGAAGAGTTTATACTGGTGTTTTGTATCTTGACATTGGTCTAACACTGTGTATTATGTGTTTAGGTACAGAGCCGTGGCCGTTCTACTTTCTAAATGGTTTCCTGAACTTCAACGTGGTGTTTGTCCTGGCGCTGCTGTCTCTTCCTCTTACCACTCTGATGGAGACACTACTGCAGCGCTTCAACGGTAACACACCTTTATTTGACCTTTATTTAACCAGGTAGGCCAGTTGAGAACTAGTTCTCATTTACAACTGCTACCTGGCCAAGACAAAACAAAGCAGTGCGACAAAAACAACAAAACAGAGTTACGTGGGATAAACAAACGTACAGTCAATAACACAATAGAAAATCTATGTACAGAGTGCAAATGTAGTGCAAAATGCAGTAAGGTTAGGAAGGTAGGACAATAAATAGGCCATAGTGGTGAAATAATTACAAATTAGCATTAACACTGGACTGATAGATGTGCAGATGATGATGTGCAAATAGAGATACTGGAGTGCAAAATGAGCAAAAATAATAATATGGGGATGAGGTAGTAGGATGGGCTATTTACAGAAGGGCTGTATACAGGTGCAGTGATCGGTAAACTGCTCTGACAGCTGATGCTTAAAGTTATTGAGGGAGATGATAGTCTCCAGCTTCAATGATTTTTACAATTCGTTCCAGTCATTGGCAGCAGAGAACTGGAAGGAATGGCGGCCAAAGGAGGTGTTGGCTTTGGGGATGACCAGTGAAATATACCTGCTGGAGCGCATGCTAAGGGTGGGTGTTGCTATGGTGACCAGCAAGCTGAGATAAGGCGGGGATTTACCTAGCAAAGACTTATAGATGACCTGGAGCCAGTGGGTTTGACGACAAATATGTAGTGAGGGCCAGCCAACGAGAGTTTACAGGTCGCAGTGGTGGGTAGTGTATGGGGCTTTGGTAACAAAACGGATGGCACTGTGATAGATTACATCCAATTTGCCGAGTAGAGTGTTGGAGGCTATTTTGTAAATGACATCGCCGAAGTGAAGGATCAGTAGGATAGTCAGTTTTACGAGGGCATGTTTGGCAGCATGAGTGAAGGAGGCTTTGTTGCGAAATAGGAAGCCGATTCTAGCTTAATGTGAGTCTGGAAGGAGAGTTTACAGTCTAACCAGACACCTAGGCATTTGTAGGTGTCCACGTATTCTAAGTCAGACCCGTCGAGAGTAGTGATGATAGTCCGGCAGGCGGGTGCGGGCAGCGTTTGATTGAAGTGCATGCATTTAGTTTTACTAGCATTTAAGAGCAGTTGGAGGCCATGGAAGGAGTGTTGTATGGCATTGAAGCTCGTTTGGAGGTTTGTTAACACAGTGTCCAAAGAGGGGCCAGATGTATACAGAATGGTGACGTCTGCGTAGAGATGGATCAGAGAGTCACCAGCAGCAAGAGCGACATCATTGCTATATATAGAGAATAGAGTCGGCCCAAGAATTGAACCCTGTGGAACCCCCATAGAGACTGCCAGAGGTCCGGACAACAGGCCCTCCGATTTGACACACTGAACTTTGTCTGAGAAGTAGTTGGAGAACCAGGCGAGGCAGTCATTTGAGAAACCAAGGCTGTTGAGTCTGCCAATAAGAATGCGGTGGTTGACAGATTCGAAAGCCTTGGCCAGGTTGATGAAGACGGCTGCACAGTAATGTCTTCTATCGATGGCGGTTATGATATCGTTTAGGACATAGAGCGTGGCTGAGGTGCACCCATGACCAGCTCGGAAACCAGATTGCATAGCAGAGAAGGTACGGTGGGATTCGAAGTGGTCAGTGATCTGTTTGTTAACTTGGCTTTCGAAGACTTTAGAAAGGCAGGGCAGGATGGATATAGGTCTATAACAGTTTGGGTCTAGAGTTTCTCCCCCTTTGAAGAGGGGGATGACCGCGGCAGCTTTCCAATCTCTATGGATCTCAGACGATACGAAAGAGAGGTTGAACAGGCTGGTAATAGGGGTTGCTACAATTACGGCAGATCATTTTAGAAAGAGAGTGTCCAGATTATCTAGCCCAGCAGATTTGTAGGGGTCCAGATTTTAGCAGCTCTTTCAGAACATCAGCTATCTGGATTTGGGTGAAGGAGAAGCAGGGGGGGCTTGGGCAGGTTGCTGCGGGGGGTGCAGAGCTGTTAGCCGGGGTAGGGGTAGCCAGGTGGATAGCATGGCCAGCCATAGCAAAATGCTTATTGAAATTCTCGATTATACACGCATACAGTATACAGGTTTGGTTCCAGAGATGTTAATGAAGTTAATGTTGCAGTTAAATTATATTTATTACTTGATCAAATCGGTTTATTGGTCGTGTACACAGTTTAGCTGGTGTTATAGCGGTGCAGTGCCTAACAGTCACATATCAACCAATTAAAAACCAACACTAGCTGTATCAAAATGCAATATATTCATAATGTGTGTACACTGGGGAATGTTCACAAATAAACTAAGAATGATATGTACAGCAGTAGATATATTAGTGAGCTATGTAAAGAATCCAGTATATAAATAAATATGCAGTGTGTATAAACAGTGGCAATAAAATACAAGGTACAGTAGTATAAATATTAGAATCAGCTATGTTGGGGATACAGTATTTAAATACACTGAGTGAAATGGGAAGTGACCAGTGGTTCAATGTCTCTATAACATGGGACAGCAGCTTTGGTTGAGTGTGTTCGTGAGTATGAGGTGGGTGTGATAGACTGAGTGACCATCACCTGGTAGACGCAAATGATGGCTGTTTAACAGTCTGATGGTCTGGTGATAGAAGCTGTTTTTTAGTCTCTCAGTCCCGGCTCTGAGGGCGGAGCAGTTGCCGTGCCAGGCGGTGATCCAGCCCGATGCTCTCAATGGTGCATCTGTAGAAGTTTGTGAGGTTCTTGGGGACCATGTGAAATTTCTTCAGCCGCCTAAGGTTGTAGAGGTGCTGTCAGCAAACTTCATGAATGATTTGGAGTTGTGCATGGCCACGCAGTCATGGGTGAACAGGGAGTACAGGACGGGTCTGAGCACACAACCCTGGAGGTCCTCATGTTGAGGATCAGCATGGCGAAGTGTTGTTGCCTACCCTCACCACCTGGCATTGTCCCGTCAGCGAATCTAGGATTCAGTTGCACAGGGAGGAGTTCAGCCCCAAGGCCCTAAATTGTGTGCCCATCATTTATCACCCTGTTACTAGCTCCCAGCTGACTTTGCAGTCTTTGGTTTATTTTAGTAAATCATTAGTTTATTTC
>CM042391.1:44066601-44104101 GCA_023634145.1 Thymallus thymallus | reverse complement strand
TGTTTCTCAAACTAGACTCTAATGTACTTGTCCTCTAGCTCAGTTGTGCACCGGGACCTCCCACTCCTCTTTCTATTCTGGTTAGAGCCAGTTTGCGATGTTCTGTGAAGGGAGTTGTACACAGCGTTGTACGAGATCTTCAGTTTCTTGGCAATTTCTCGCATGGAATAGCCTTCATTTCTCAGAACAAGAATAGACTGACAAGTTTCAGAAGAAAGTTCTATGTTTCTGGCCATTTTGAGCCTGTAATCGAACCCACAAAAAATGTGTTTTTCTTTCAAAAACAAGGACATTTCTAAGTGACCCCAAACTTTTGAACGGTAGTGTATATATATGGACGAGCGACGTTAGAGCAGCATGGACTAAGATACAGTAGAATAGTATAGAATACAGTATATACAGTGGGGAGAACAAGTATTTGATACACTGCCGATTTTGCAGGTTTACAAAGCATGTAGAAGTCTGTAATTTTTATCATAGGTACTCTTCAACTGTGAGTGACGGAATCTAAAACAAAAATCCAGAAAATCACATTGTATGATTTTTAAGTAATTAATTTGCATTTTATTGCATGACATAAGTATTTGATACATCAGAAAAGCAGAACTTAATATTTGGTACAGAAACCTTTGTTTGTAATTACAGAGATAATACGTTTCCTGTAGTTCTTGACCAGGTTTGCACACACTGCAGCAGGGATTCTTTCCCACTCCTCCATCCAGATCCTCCAGGTTTCGGGGCTGTCGCTGGGCAATACGGACTTTCAGCTCCCTCCAAAGATTTTCTATTGGGTTCAGGTCTGGAGACTGGCTAGGCCACTCCAGGACCTTGAGATGCTTCTTACGGAGCCACTCCTTAGTTGCCCTGGCTGTGTGTTTCGGGTCGTTGTCATGCTGGAAGACCCAGCCACGACCCATCTTCAATGCTCTTACTGAGGGAAGGAGGTTGTTGGCCAAGATCTCGCGATACATGGCCCCATCCATCCTCCCCTCAATACGGTGCAGTCGTCCTGTCCCCTTTGCAGAAAAGCATCCCCAAAGAATGATGTTTCCACCTCCATGCTTCACGGTTGGGATGGTGTTCTTGGGGTTGTACTCATCCTTCTTCTTCCTCCAAACACGCTGCAGGATTTTAATACATGACGGCGTAGTGTGTTACTAATGGTTTTCTTTGAGACTGTGGTCCCAGCTCTCTTCAGGTCATTGACCAGGTCCTGCCGTGTAGTTCTGGGCTGATCCCTCACCTTCCTCATGATCATTGATGCCCCACAAGGTGAGATCTTGCATGGTGCCCCAGACCGAGGGAGATTGACCGTCATCTTGAACTTCTTCCATTTTCTAATAATTGCGCCAACAGTTGTTGCCTTCTCACCAAGCTGCTTGCCTATTGTCCTGTAGCCCATCCCAGCCTTGTGCAGGTCTACAATTTTATCCCTGATGTCCTTACACAGCTCTCTGGTCTTGGCCATTGTGGAGAGGTTGGAGTCTGTTTGATTGAGTGTGCAGACAGGTGTCTTTTATACAGGTAACGAGTTCAAACAGGTGCAGTTAATACAGGTAATGAGTGGAGAACAGGAGGGCTTCTTAAAGAAAAACTAACAGGTCTGTGAGAGCCGTAATTCTTACTGGTTGGTAGGTGATCAAATACTTATGTCATGCAATAAAAAAAAAATATTATTTAAAAATCATACAATGTGATTTTCTGGATTTTTGTTTTAGATTCCGTCTCTCACAGTTGAAGAGTACCTATAATAAAAATTACAGACCTCTACATGCTTTGTAAGTAGGAAAACCTGCAAAATCGGCAGTGTATCAAATACTTGTTCTCCCCACTGTGTGTGTGTGTGTGTGTGTGTGTGTGTGTGTGTGTGTGTGTGTGTGTGTGTGTGTGTGTGTGTGTGTGTGTGTGTGTATACATACATACATGCATGCATGCATGCATACATACATACATACATACATACATACATACATACATACATACATACATACATACATACATACATACATACATATGTGTGTATCCCTCCAGGCTACCACGCACCCCTGGACCTGTACCCAGAGTTCTACCGTATCTCCCGGGACCCGTCTCTCCATGTGGTCCCAAAGGGCCGGCCCGTCAGTGTGTGTGTTGGGAAAGAGTGGTACCGGTTCCCCTCCAGCTTTCTTCTGCCCAACAAGTCAGTCTCTTTGTAGACCTCTCTGTTGATATCACATTCATTATCTAGCATTTCACACATATTATCCATATACTGACTGTTAGCACTTGGTGGTCTATAGCAGCTTCCCACAAGGCTTTAGGTGTCTGAGTGTTCTTGATTGCATTGTGTTAGAATGCTAGTGTGTGACTCCGCCCTCTCTTCAGCTGGCAGCTGCAGTTCATCCAGTCAGAGTTCAGAGGACAGCTGCCCCAGCCGTACGCTGATGGCCCATTGGCTACTCAAACTGTCCCCACCCACATGAACGATCAGAACCTGGAGGAGCCAACCAGATACGTGAGTCTCTGACCTCTGTTGTGTGCTGGTTGTGCTGTGTGCTGGTTGTGCTGTGTGGTGGCTGTGCTGTGTGGTGGCTGTGCTGTGTGGTGGCTGTGCTGTGTGGTGGCTGTGCTGTGTGGTGGCTGTGCTGTGTGGTGGCTGTGCTGTGTGCTGGTTGTGCTGTGTGGTGGCTGTGCTGTGTGGTGGCTGTGCTGTGTGGTGGCTGTGCTGTGTGGTGGCTGTGCTGTGTGGTGGCTGTGCTGTGTGGTGGCTGTGTGATGCTTGTGTTGGCAAAGGGTTATGGGACCTAGATAAAAAGCATGTGTTTTGTTTGCATTTAGCAGTAACTTTGATTTGGATGGACTCTGTCATTCCTGTAGAGCAGGGATCTTCAAACGGGGGTCAGCGTCCGTGGGGGTACTGCAGGGGGTCCCCCAAATTTATAAAAAATGTTCATCAAAATAATTTATGTGGGGGATTTTTTTGTGGGGGAGAAGTATATCAAGTACATTTCAAGCATTAATAGGCAATAATAAGCTACTTTAAAAAATACACGGGTGATTGCCAACCGCCTTTAAAAAAACAAGAAGACGTTTCTAATTTTAGACGCCAATAAATAAAAAGCTGGAAAGCAAATAATAGACTTGACTACTAAATTAGGTTGTTATAACAATGGATCACTTTGTAACAAAAAGGCCTCGAGCTCTGAACCCTAACGCTAAAGTTACTCCTTTCACCTCGTCCGAGGCCACAAACGATAGTGTCACGGCTCCACCTGCTCCAGAGGCACCTGCCCCAGCGGGAAAGGGGAAGCGTAAGAGAGAGAAGTCCCGAAAATATTCAGAAACCTACCTAAAGTTTGGATTTACCTTCAAAGAAAGCGAAGGAATTGAATTGCTGATGTGTGTTATTTGTGCAGCAACTCTCAGATGAAGGCATGAAGCCATCAAAGCTGCAACGACACTTGGAGACTAATCATGGCCACTTGGAAGATAAACCGCTGGAATATTTTCAGACTTGTCTGCAGTCACTCCAAGGCCAACAGACAATGATGAGGAAATCAGCGAAAGTTGGAGAGCTCGCTTTGAAAGCCTCTTATCAAGTTGCTCTTCGCATCGCTCAATGTAAAAAAAACATATACAATTGCGGAAGATTTGATATTGCCCGCGGCCAGTAATATGTGCAAGACCATGTTTGGTAATGATGAATGTGCCAAAAAACTGATGACTATCCCGTTATTAGACGCAACGATTGCTGGGCGAGTTTGTGAAATGGCATCTGATGTGAGGGAGCAGTTCATTACAGTTGGATGAGTCTGTGGACGTGTCCAAAGACACACAGCTCTTGGGATTTGTGCGTTTTGTTGACCAAAACGAAACATATATGAGGAGTTTTTGTTTTGTAAGAAGCTCCCTGAACGCACAACAAGCTCTAAAATGTTGAAAGTGATTGATGACTTTTTCAGAGGAAATGAGAGAAGCTGGGCAAAGTGTGTTGCGGTGTGTACTGACGGTGTGTACTGACGGTGTGTACTGACGGTGTGTACTGACGGTGTGTACTGACGGTGCTTACTGACGGTGTGTACTGACGGTGTGTACTGACGGTGTGTACTGACGGTGTGTACTGACGGTGCTTACTGACGGTGCTTACTGACGGTGTGTACTGACGGTGTGTACTGACGGTGTGTACTGACGGTGCTTACTGACGGTGCTTACTGACGGTGCTTACTGACGGTGCGCACGCTATGACTGGTCAGAAAAGTGCTTATCAAAATAGTCGCCCCAAAAGTTCTGTGGATTCACTGCATGTTACACAGAGAATCTCTCGCTGCCAAAGAAATGAGTGCTGACTTTGCTCACGTTATGGACACTGTTGTGAAGACTGTCAATGTGGTGAAGAAGAGTGTCTTGCAAACGCGCCTCTTTGCTGCGTTCTGCGACGCTACGGAAGAGGGTCACGATGTGCTCCTGGACCATTCAGAGATCAGATGGCTTTCTGGTGGATCAGTATTGGCCCGTGTGTTGGAGTTACGCACAGCTATTCATGAGTTTCTAGCTGGCCAAAACCACGCGGAGCTGGCTGCACATTTCAATGACAATGTCTGCCTCACTAAACTGCCATATCTTGTGGATATTTTCTCAGAGTTGAACAAACTGAACAGTTCCATGCAGGGCCGTAATACACATGCCATTCAGCTTTATGACAAGATGGAAAGCTTTCTGAAGAAAACAACGATATGGAGAGAGCGAATCAGGGAAGGTAACTTTTCTATGCTTCCATCAGTGGAGGAGTTGGCTGATTCTGCAGTGCTTTCGCCTGACGTGAAACACGCAATTATTGGACACTTGGAGGCACTCGAAAGTGAATTTGGAAAGTACTTTTCTGAGGCTGAGTCCTGGAGAAGGGACAAGATATGGATACAGTTTCCATTCAAAGACAAAGCATATGACAGCTCAAACTTGACAGCCTCTGAGGAAGATCAGCTGATAGAGCTGTCAACAGACAGTGTTGTGTAATTTACAGTTCTTTATAGTTATTGTGTAATTTCCAGTTCTTTATAGTTATTGTGTAATTTCCAGTTCTTTATAGTTATTGTGTAATTTCCAGTTCTTTATAGTTATTGTGTAATTTCCAGTTCTTTATAGTTATTGTGTAATTTCCAGTTCTTTATAGTTATTGTGTAATTTCCAGTTCTTTATAGTTATTGTGTAATTTCCAGTTCTTTATAGTTGTTGTGTAATTTCCAGTTCTTTATAGTTATTGTGTAATTTCCAGTTCTTTATAGTTATTGTGTAATTTCCAGTTCTTTATAGTTATTGTGTAATTTCCAGTTCTTTATAGTTATTGTGTAATTTCCAGTTCTTTATAGTTATTGTGTAATTTCCAGTTCTTTATAGTTATTGTGTAATTTCCAGTTCTTTATAGTTATTGTGTAATTTCCAGTTCTTTATAGTTGTTGTGTAATTTCCAGTTCTTTATAGTTATTGTGTAATTTCCAGTTCTTTATAGTTATTGTGTAATTTCCAGTTCTTTATAGTTATTGTGTAATTTCCAGTTCTTTATAGTTATTGTGTAATTTCCAGTTCTTTATAGTTATTGTGTAATTTCCAGTTCTTTATAGTTATTGTGTAATTTCCAGTTCTTTATAGTTATTGTGTAATTTCCAATTCTTTATAGTTATTGTGTAATTTCCAGTTCTTTATAGTTATTGTGTAATTTCCAGTTCTTTATAGTTATTGTGTAATTTCCAATTCTTTATAGTTATTGTGTAATTTCCAGTTCTTTATAGTTATTGTGTAATTTCCAATTCTTTATAGTTATTGTGTAATTTCCAATTCTTTATAGTTATTGTGTAATTTCCAGTTCTTTATAGTTATTGTGTAATTTCCAATTCTTTATAGTTATTGTGTAATTTCCAGTTCTTTATAGTTATTGTGTAATTTCCAGTTCTTTATAGTTATTGTGTAATTTCCAGTTCTTTATAGTTATTGTGTAATTTCCAGTTCTTTATAGTTATTGTGTAATTTCCAGTTCTTTATAGTTATTGTGTAATTTCCAGTTCTTTATAGTTATTGTGTAATTTCCAGTTCTTTATAGTTGTTGTGTAATTTCCAGTTCTTTATAGTTATTGTGTAATTTCCAGTTCTTTATAGTTATTGTGTAATTTCCAGTTCTTTATAGTTATTGTGTAATTTCCAGTTCTTTATAGTTATTGTGTAATTTCCAGTTCTTTATAGTTATTGTGTAATTTCCAGTTCTTTATAGTTATTGTGTAATTTCCAATTCTTTATAGTTATTGTGTAATTTCCAGTTCTTTATAGTTATTGTGTAATTTCCAGTTCTTTATAGTTATTGTGTAATTTCCAATTCTTTATAGTTATTGTGTAATTTCCAGTTCTTTATAGTTATTGTGTAATTTCCAATTCTTTATAGTTATTGTGTAATTTCCAATTCTTTATAGTTATTGTGTAATTTCCAGTTCTTTATAGTTATTGTGTAATTTCCAATTCTTTATAGTTATTGTGTAATTTCCAGTTCTTTATAGTTATTGTGTAATTTCCAGTTCTTTATAGTTATTGTGTAATTTCCAGTTCTTTATGGCTCCCTGAATATATTCAGCTCGGTATGTTTCAAGCAGAGACAAGATCTCTTTGTCCTCAGCAGATGAGAGTAGGGTGTAGGCAATCTCTACCACTCAGCAGGTTGACCTTTGACCAGAGGAATGTCACCAGAGTCAGGAGACTCCCCCAGGGGTAAAGGCTTCCTGTGTACCTCCCATTTTCCTGACTTAGAACTAGACATGTATTCTGTGCCAATGTTATCTCCAAATAAGGAGAAAACAAGAAATAGCATCAGGAGTTTTGAGACCAGGTTGGAGGAAAATAGAATGGGTGGAGCTGTGATAACTGTGTCTAATGAATAAACATTTAACAACTTGTACATAAGCCAAAAACGTAGAGATGTACGTGAGTGGTTCCTGCAGGGAGTGGTTCCTGCGGGGAGTGGTTCCTGCGGGGAGTGGTTCCTGCGGGGAGTGGTTCCTGCGGGGAGTGGTTCCTGCGGGGAGTGGTTCCTGCAGGACACTCGGCTTCGTTGTCTTTTTGCAATAAAGTCTATCTTGCTTCTACAAACTCCAGAAGTGCTTTTATTTTTTAGTAAGAGGAAGAGTTTTTTCCACTACAACAGCAGCACAAGAATGTGTATGAGTCAAGGCCTCTCATTCAGTTCTGGATTTATTGCCAGAAAGACTTCCCCCAGCTCACTGCAAAGGCAATGCTGAGCCTTTTGCCTTTTGCAAAAACATATCTTTGTGAAAGTGGATTTTCCTCCCTCATCTACCTGAAGAGCAAATACCGGTCCAGACTGCAGCCTGAGGATGACATGGTGCTCTGCCTGACAACCTCTATCTCCCCCAGAATAGACCAGCTGTGTGCTACTCACCAGGGCCAGTCATCTCACTAAGGTAGGCCTATGTGTCATCCATAAGATAAATAAACCCAAATGGAAACCTCATCAATAATAATAATACAAAGTTTCATCAAACATAAACATAATAATTGAGTATATAAATAGGTTAAAAAAGGGATTACAATTATTGTATTATATGGCCAATAATAAAAACCAATAATAGTTGTGTATAACTGAGTACAAAATAGGTTAAAAGAGGTGATAAATATGTTAGTCAGTTACTGTTAGTGTACGGCCAGGCTTAAAACACTACAACTATTAATATTTATTTATCTGTGGTCCCTGTTCTATTTATCTATCAGACAAGGGGTCCCTGTTCTATTTATCTATCAGACAAGGGGTCCCTGTTCTATTTATCTATCAGACAAGGGGTCCCTGGGCTGAAAAAGGTTGAAGACCCCTGCTGTAGAGCATCTTCTGTTTCCAGAAGCTGTCAAAGTTATCTATAAAAGTTATTCCAACGGAGCTACAGCAATCGTTTAGCTACTAGGTGTGTAATGCCAGTAGCCTGCTGAATACTTCACACCCACTGCCTTTTTGGAATCTTTCAGAATCTGTTCTTTAAAATCCAGTTTCAGCAGTTCCGAGCTAGCCCTCCTAATGTCTTTTGACCCCACATGGACTACGACAGCATCCGCTCCCATCGGCTGTCATAGAACGGTCAGAAGCAGCCTTGTAATGTCCGGTTTTTCCCCTGGGAACCGAGATGTTTCTTACCATAGAGCTGCCGATGACGACAGCTGGTGCAATTGCTGAGGAGGTCCGGCCGTTCTTTCGCGGGCCTCACAAGACCAAAGGGTGGTGGGGCCCGATGGAGCCGAGCCAGCTGTAGAATCCATCATGGATGATAAATGGGACGGATTCTTAGACAGTCTCACGGTTGGATGAGGGGGTGAGCTCCGAGGATCTGAACCCGAGGTAGAAGCCACTGGACAGGGAGACAGAACAGAGGACTAAGGCGAAGATACACTCTATATACAAAAGTATGAGGACACCACTTCAAATTAGTGGATTAAGCTTTTTCAGCTCAGCCGTTGCAGACAGGTGTATAAAATCAAGCACACAGCCATGAAATCTCCATAGACAAACATTGGCAGTAGAATGGCCTTACTGAAGAGCTCAGTGACTTTCAACATCGCACCGTCATAGGATGCCACCTTTCTAACAAGGCAGTTTGTCAAATGTATGCCCTGCCCCGGTCAACTAAGTGCTGTTATTGTGAAGTGGAAACGTCTAGGAGCAACAGCAACTCGGCCGCGTAAAAATAGTCTGTCCTCGGTGCAACATTCACTAACAAGTTCCAAACTGGCTCTGGAAGCAACGTCAGCCCAATAACTGTTCATTGGGAGCTTCATGAAATTGGTTTCTATGGCTGAGCAGCCACACAAGCCTAAGATCACCATAGTCAATGCCAAGCGTTGGCTGGAGTGGTGTAAATCTGGCCGCCATTGGACTCTGGCGCAGTGGAAATGCGTTCTCTGTAGTGATGAATCGCGCTTCACCATCTGGCACTCTGACGGACAAATCTTGGTTTGCCAGGAGAACGCTACCTCCCCCAATGCAACGAGCCAGCTATAAAGTTTTGTGGAGGAGGAATAATGGTCTGGGGCAGTTTTCCATGGTTCGGGATAGGCTCCTTAGTTCCAGTTAATGCTACTGCATACAATGACATTCGAGACGATTCTTTGCTTCCAATATTGTGACAACAGTTTCAGCATGACAATGCCCCCATGTACAAAGCAAGGTCCATACAGAAATGGTTTGTTCAGATCGGTGTGGAAGAACCTGACTGGCCTGCACAGAGCCCTGACCTCAACTCCATTGAACACCTTTGGGATGAATTTGAACACCGACAGAGCTTGACCTCACTAATGCTCTTTTGGCTGAATGGAATCAAGTCCCCGCAGCAATGTTCCAACATCTAGTCAATAGCCTTTCCAGAAGAGTGAAGATGGGTGTGGATTCCCCAGTAGCTTGTGTAAGTTCACTACTTGTTTGCTACAGGTAGCCACTTCGTCCCCACTGCAATCAAACAGTTGCTACATTGAAAGTCCGGGCGGTCCACATTGTCCCGGAATAAAGCAAAAATAAACATAGCTTCTGCAGCGTTGAAAATGTTTGTTAATATCCTCCATTTGAAGCTACTAGCTAGGCTAGCTAAGCTAGCTAAGCTAGCTGGGCTTCCGTGTCTCTCTTCTTGACTGGGAATTCTCAACTTGTCTGAAATAGAATTACACGGCTATCAAAAACGTCAGGGCAAGGTAAGCCTACACCAAACACAATTCATTAGAATTTTGAATGCCGTTATAGAGTATTGTAACTCAAGCTTGTAAAAAATGTTTTGTGAACAACACACTCACAGGGGTGTGTCCTTAGAATTCACTAGTTATAGTAATGTAATGTGTTGTTTCTAGTTGAATTTCAGTTCTGTCCTTTCTGTGTTCTGAACCGGAGCGTTAGTGGTATTAGATGAGGAAATCAGCTCCCAAGTTATTTTAATTTTGGAAATCTGTTCTCAAGTATTCCTACACATTATAGAGAGACACAAGATCCTGTATAAATGGAAGCAAGGTTTGAAATGATTATGTTTTAGTCAAATATTAAATCTGTTTGGGCTTCTTGTCTAAAAATGATGTGTAATTATGTTCCACTCAAGAAAAAAATCTAGTTCATGATCCCTGGTCTACAGTTTCAAAAGCATTTGACAAGTCTACAAACATGGCAGCACAATTCTTTCTATCGTCTAAGGATGGGGTGCCCAGACTTTAGTTACATAGGATCTACTTTTTCCATCCTCTTCCTAACCCGGTCTATGGCTGATGTCTCCATGTGAAACAAGGATGCAATTTTTGTTGCAATTTCCTCAACATCAATTTCCACACCAAACAGAAAGCACATAAATGTTGCCACAGGTTCCAGGATCGCAAAGTCTTGAAAGCGTCAGTCAATGTCTGCGATTATGTTGTTCAATGTATTGACCACATATACCTTCAACGTATTGACCACGTATACCTTCAACGTATTGACCACATATACCTTCAACGTATTGACCACGTATACCTTCAACGTATTGACCACGTATACCTTCAACGTATTGACCACGTATACCTTCAACGTATTGACCACGTATACCTTCAACGTATTGACCACGTATATCTTCAACGTATTAACCACGTATACCTTCAACGTATTGACCACGTATACCTTCAACGTATTTCATCACATTCCCAGTGGGTCAGAAGTTTACATACACTCAATTAGTATTTGGTAGCATTGCCTTTAAATTGTTTAACTTGGGTCAAACATTTCAGGTAGCCTTCCACAAGCTTCCCACAATAAGTTGGGTGAATTTTGGCCCATTCCTCCTGACAGAACTGGTGTAACTGAGTCAGGTTTGTAGGCCTCCACGCTTTTTCAGTTCTGCCCACAAATTTTCTATAGGATTGAGGTCAGGGCTTTGTGATGGCCACTCCACAACTTTGGAAGTATGCTTGGGGTCATTGTCCATTTGGAAGACCTGTTCTGGGGTCTGCCGGTCAGGTAGTCCGTAACCCAGGAGACTAAGGGTGCTTCCACTTTCATCCTCCTCATCTTCTCACCCAGTAGCAGGGGCTGAATGGTGTTGAAGGCACTGGAGAAGCCAAAAAACATAACCCTCACAGTGCAACCTGCGTTGTCCAGGTGAGAGTAGGTCCTCTGCAGAAGGTAGATGATTGCATCATCCACCCCGATGTTGTGCTGGTATGCGAACTGCAGAGGGTCCATTGATGAACACACCAGGGGTCTGAGGTGAGCGAGGACTAACCTTTCCAGGGTCTTCATGATGTGGGATGTTAGCGCTACAGGTCTGAAGTCATTCAGGACAGTGGGGTGTGCCTTCTTGGGCACTGGGACGAGGCAGGATGTTCTCCACAGCACAGGGACCCTTTCCAGGCTTAGGCTAAGGTTGAAGGGTTGCTGGAGTATTCCACACAGTTGGTCAGCACAGACCCTAAGCACCCTTGGGCTGATGCCATCAGGGCCCGCCGCTTTCCACTGATGTAGTCTCTCCAGCTCTCCCTTCATTTGGTTGGTGGTGAAAGCCAGCCCTGGTGGGGAGGTGGGGGGAAGGGGGGTGTTGAGGATCAGTCCAGAGGGAGTGGGGTTGGGGAAAGGGGTTGTTGATTTTCTCAACGGAGGTGTTGTGTGCATAGGGGGGGTGGGACAGCCGTGAGGGTGTATTGAACAGCCGTGAGGTTGTGTGGCCTGGAGAGCTGGAGGGGGGGTGGACAGAGGTCATATCGAACCTGTTAAAAAATTGCTTCAGCCCATTGGCTCTGTCCTGGGTCCCCTCCGTCTGCCAGTAATATTTCTCATACCCTTTCACACATCTCTCACCTGGCTCTGCCTCAGCTTGTCCTCCATCTTCTCCTTATACCCTCTCTTCCCCTCAGTAATCCGCAACTTCAGCTCCCTCTGGACGCATTTCAATTTGTCCTTGTCCCTCTCCTTGAAGGCCCTCTTCTTCACATTCAGCAGGGCCTTCAGGTCGCTGGTGACCCAGGGTTTATTATTTGGAAAACAGCGTACCTTCCTGGTGGGGTACAGTGTTGTCTACACAAAAATGTATATAGCCTGTATTGCAGTCTGTATGTCCATCAATGTCCTCCCCATGAGCCTCACAGAGCACATCCCAGTTTGTTGTCTCAAAGCAGTCCTGTAGGGCCTCATTCGCCTCCGGAGATCATCTCCTAATGGTCCTAGTGGTCGCTGGCTGCTGTTGGACCATAGGCCTGTAGAGTGGGGTGAGGTGGACAAGGTTGTGATCCGATCTACCGAGGGGAGGGAGTGCAGTGGAGTTGTATGCATCCTTCACATTAGCATATAACAAGTCCAGAGTTTTATTATTCCTGGTTGGGCACTTCACAAACTGTTTGAACGTGGGCAGTGTTGAAGAGAGAGATGCATGGTTAAAATCCCCCGAAATAGCAAAGAAAGCACTGGGATGCGCTGTCTGTAACCTCGCGATAACAGAGTGGATGACGTCACACGCTGCGTTTGCGTCAGCTGAGGGCGGGATGTAAACAATAACAGCAATGGCCGCCGTGAATTCCCTCTGCAAATAGTAGGGTCTCAGGCTAACGGCTAACAGCTCAATGTCCGGGCTACAAAACTGTTCCTTAAGAGTAATATGTCTCGGATTACACCATCTGTTGTTAACTAATAAAGCCAGCCCCCCTCCCTTACCCTTCCCGGAAGAAACGCTATCCCTGTCCGCTCTGATAGTCTGGAAACCGCCGATAGTGACGTTCCCTATGGGGATGTTATCATTCAGCCATGTCTTGGTCAAACATACTAGACTAGCTTCTCTGTAATCTCTTTGTCCACGGACTAGTCCCTCAAGTTCCTCTACCTTGTTATGTAGCGATTGTATTTCCTAAGCTTTGCCTTACACTTCAATCCCGCCCTGCATCCACGCCGTCGCCTTTTCAACTCGTCCGGAATATCGAACTTCTCCCTGGGGTGCAGCAGCGCTGAGTGAGCTAAATCCAAGATCTGGGCTCGGTTATAGATAGATAGATAGATAGATAGATAGATAGATAGATAGATAGATAGATAGATAGATAGATAGATAGATAGATAGATAGATAGATAGATAGATAGATAGATAGATAGATAGATAGGTACTTTATTGATCCCCCGGGGGGGAAATTTCATTGTCAAGCAGCTACAACAAAAACACAGGGCAGGTGCAAAATGCCACAACGAAAGTACACAAAAGACAGATACACGGTACATGATACATAGAGCGGCAGTATGAAAAAGTATAGAAATACAAGATATCTGGAGTGCAAAAAAAGCTATAAAAAGACATTGCATAGTATGGGTGGTTGGCTGAATATGTACACTATACATTGGTGGATGTTGGATGGTTAACTATACTATACAGGTCGATGGCAGAGAAATACGTCAGTAGCTAAAAATGCGTATGATATGAGCGAGGGTAATAATAGTTTACTTAATAGACAGACTGGGTAAATGAACAGGTAAGTGAACATTTTGCATGGTTAAATTAGCTGTACAGTTAAGTATACAGTTATATTTACAGATAAGTGAATACTTGCATGGTTACATTAACTGTACAGGTAAATGACAGGAAGAGATACTTTAATAGCTAAATGTGTGTATGATATAATTTGGGGTAATAATAATAATTCCCTTAAAATACAGTCCTTAGTGCGCAGGGTTTAATTACAGATAACTGCACGTATTGCACATTCGATATACTAAAAGCAATGAGAAAAGATACAACTGACAGGATAATAATATGCATTCCTGAGTGAATGCCTACGTAAGTTAGGCAAATAATTGAGGACTTGTGTGAACGTTCGGAGCTGAGAAAAATAAAAAGTGCCTCAGTGATAAAAAGGAACGTTAAAACCTTCATAAAACAGTAGCACTTTATAATCCTGAACTATTAAAGTTACACTGTTGCAAAACAAACTACATACTAAAACTACAATTAACACACAGGGCGGAGCCAACACACAGGGCGGAGCCAACACACAGGGCGGAGCCAACACACAGGGCGGAGCCAACACACAGGGCGGAGCCAACACACAGGAGGATAGTCAGAATATGAATGTCATCTGTTACAAGCAAGTTATTGACTTCATGGATCTTGTTTCTCAGGCTACATATGTTAATATGGGCCATTTTTAGCATTTTTCTGTGATGTTTGATTGTTTTCATTGCTTCACTTGAGGCTTATCAGAAGCAGACATGACAATGTTATTCATGTTTGAGCTGATAGTGCAGGGTGAGCTGCACACAGTGGACTTCCTACTAGGACACACCACCTCAGTACTAACAGTAGAACTCTGGTTCATAGACACATGATTACTGCATCCAACAGCTGTAGGATCAGCAGTCATTCAGGACAGTTAGAGGGACATACATTAGGTTACTTACATTGAGTCTACCAACACCTGGTATAATGTACATTTACTGAAGCATTATGACAACTCAGCGTCACAATGGTAGGGATTAACTGAGCTGGGCTTGGGTCATTGATAACTCATTCTCTCAACGCAGCATTGAAATGTGTGGACAAAATGATTTGGATGGACTCCATGATTCCTGTAGAACATCTTCTGTTATCTATAAAAGTGATTTCAACAGAGCTTATGGTTGTGTTATGGTTGTGTTAGAATAGTGGTTGTTTCCAGGTGGACGTGTGTCAGTGCCATTACCTGGCGTTATGGTTGTGTTATGGTTGTGTTATGGTTGTGTTATGGTTGTGTTATGGTTGTGTTGTGGTTGTTTCCAGGTGGACGTGCGTCAATGCCATTACCTGGCATTATGGTTGTGTTATGGTTGTGTTGTGGTTGTTTCCAGGTGGACGTGCGTCAGTGCCATTACCTGGTGGATCTGGACCTAGAGACGTCAGCACCCAGACAGCCACGCTACGCTAACAACACAGACTGGAGCGTCATCGCATCGAAACCCTTCCTAAATGCTGCCAGGTACATACACACACACACACGCAGTGCATTCGGAAAGTATTTAGACCCCTTCCCTTTTTCTAAATTTCTACATACAAAAAAATAGACAGACAGACAGACAGACAGACAGAACAGTTATATACAGTTGAAGTCGGACGTTTACATACACCTTAGCCAAATACATTCAAACTCAGTTTTTCACAATTCCTGATATTTAATCCTAGTAATAATTCCCTGTCTTAGGTCAGTTAGGATCACCACTTTATTTTAAGAATGTGAAATGTCAGAATAATAGTAGAGAGAATGATTTATTTCAGCTTTTATTTCTTTCATCACATTCCCAGTGGGTCAGAAGTTTACATACACTGAATTAGTATTTGGTAGCATTGCCTTTAAATTGTTTAACTTGGGTCAAACGTTTCAGGTAGCCTTCCACAAGCTTCCCTCAATAAGTTGGGTGAATTTTGGCCCATTCATCCTGACAGAACTGGTGTAACTGAGTCAGGTTTTTAGGCCTCCTTGTTCACACACGCTTTTTCAGTTATGCCCACAAATTTTATATAGGATTGTTGTCCTTAAGCCATTTTGCCACAACTTTGGAAGTATGCTTGGGGTCATTGTCCATTTGGAAGACTCATTTGAGACCAAGCTTTAACTTCCTGACTGATGTCTTGAGATGTTGCTTCAATATATCCACATCATTTTCCTTCCTCATGATGCCATCTATTTTGTGAAGTGCACCAGTCCCTCCTGCAGCAAAGCCCCCCCACAACATGATGCTGCCACCCCCGTGCTTCACGGTTGGGATGGTGTTCTTCAGCTTGCAAGCCTCCCCCTTTTTCCTCCAAACATAACGATGGTCATTATGGCCAAACAGTTCTATTTTTGTTTCATCAGACCAGAGGACATTTCTCCAAAAAGTACGATCTTTGTCCCTATGTGCAGTTGCAAACCGTAGTAGGGCTATTTTATGGCGGTTTTGGAGCAGTGGCTTCTTCCTTGCTGAGCGGCCTTTCAGGTTATGTCAATATAGGACTCGTTTTACTGTGGATTAAGATACTTTTGTACCTGTTTCATCCAGCATCCTCATTAGGTCCTTTGCTGTTGTTCTGGGATTGATTTGCACTTTTCTCACCAAAGTACGTTCATCTCTAGGAGACAGAACGCGTCTCCTTCCTGAGCGGTATGACGGCTGCGTGGTCCCATGGTGTTTATACTTGCGTACTATTGTTTGTACAGATGAACGTGGTACCTTCAGGCATTTGGAAATTGCTCCCAAGGATGAACTAGACTTGTGGAGGTCTACAATTTTTTTCTTGGCTGATTTAATTAGATTTTCCCATGATGTCGAGCAAAGAGGCACTTGTCATACCCTAATTCCGTTCACCTGTTCTCCCTGGCTCCTCCTCTACCAGGTGTTTCCTATGTTCCCTTATCCCTTGTGTATTTAATCTGTATCTGTTCATTGGTCTGGTTGCCAGTTCGTCTTGTGTGTTTCACCAAGTCGTACCCGCATTCCTAGTAAATACCCGCTGTCTGTTTAGTTCTCCTGTTACCTGCCTGTTTACACAACCTGATTCCTGCCTGCCGTCTCTGTACCTCTGAACGCCTGTGTACCAAATCCTTGCCTGCCTACGACAACGAGATATAGCCTTCCGATTTTGTAAAATAAATACATACTTGACATTCTACCTGCCTCCTGCGTCTGCACTTGGGTCTCTGTCTGAGTTGTGATAGCACTGAGTTTGAAAGTAGGCCTTGAAATTCATCCACAGGTACACCTCCAACTGACTCAAATGATGTCGATTAGCCTATCAGAAGCTTCTAAAGCCATTTTCTTGAAGGCACAGTCAACTTGGTGTACAGTCGTGGTCAAAAGTTTTGAGAATGACACAAGTGTTGGTCTCCACAAAGTTTGCTGCTTCAGTGTTCTTAGATCTTTATGTCAGTAGTTACTATGGTAACACTGAAGTATAATTACAAGTATTCCATAAGTGTCAAAGGCTTTCATTGACAATGACATTCAGTTTATGCAAAGAGTCAATATTTGCAGTGTTGACCCTTCTTTTTCAAGACCTCTGCAATCCGCCCTGGCATGCTGTCAATTAACTTCTGGGCCACATCCTGACTGATGGCAGGCCATTCTTGCATAATCAATGCTTGGAGTTTGTCAGAAGTTGTGGGTTTTTGTTTGTCCACCCGCCTCTTGAGGATCGACCACAAGTTTTCAATGGGATTAAGGTCTGGGGAGTTTCCTGGCCATGGACCCAAAATGTGCAGATGCACTCACCCCTGCCTGCTGCCATTCCTGAGCAAGCTCTGCACTGGTGGTGCCCCGATCCCGCAGCTGAATCAACTTTAGGAGACAGTCCTGGCGCTTGCTGGACTTTCTTGGGCGCCCTGACGCCTTCTTCACAACAATTGAACCTCTCTCCTTGAAGTTCCTGATGATCCGATAAATGGTTGATGTAGGTGCAATCTTTCCAGCAGCAATATCCTTGCCTGTGAAGCCTTTTTTGTGCAAAGCAATGAAGACGGCACGTATTTCCTTGCAGGTAACCATGGTTGACAGAGGAAGAACAATGATTTCAAGCACCACCCTCCTTTTAAAGCTTCCAGACTGTTATTCTGACTCAATCAGCATGACAGAGTGATCTCCAGCCTTGTCCTCGTCAACACTCTCACCTGTGTTAACGAGACAATCACTGACATGATGGCAGCTGGTCCTTTTGTGGCAGGGCTGAAATGCAGTGGAAATGTTTTTGGGGGATTAAGTTCATTTTCATGGCAAAGAGGGACTTTGCAATTAATTGCAATTCATCTGATCACTCTTCATGACATTCTGGAGTATATGCAAATTGCCATCATCAACACTGAGGCAGCAAACTTTGTGAGACCAAACTGTCATTCTCAAAACGTTTGACCACGACTGTATGTACATTTCTGACCCACTGGAATTGTGAATTATAAGTGAAATATAAGTGAAATAATCTGTCTGTAAACAATTGTTGGGAGAATTACTTGTGTCATGCACAAAGTAGATGTCCTAACCGACTTGCCAAAACTATAGTTTGTTAACATGAAATCTGTGGAGTGGTTGAAAAATGAGTTTTAATGACTTCAATCTAAGTGTATGTAATCTTCCAACTTCAACTGTATGTATATGTGTGTATGTATATGTGTATATCTATCTATATATCTATATCACTCACACATTGAAAGAGAGGTTATGTGTGTGACAGCAGAAGATATAATGGTAATGTGATATCTCTCTCCTCTCTCCCTCTCTCTCTCGCTGTCTTGCAATCTGTCTCCCTCTCCCTCCCTCCACCTCCCTCCCCCCTCTCTCCCCCTCCCTCCCCCTCTCTCTCTCTCTCTCTCTCTCAGGTCCTCTCCTCTGTTCAGAGCGTTCTTCATTCCCTTCCTCTCAGAGCAGCACACCACATACACACGATACGTTATCCTGAAACCACGACGACCAAAGCAGCCTCGCAAACGCACCCACGCCTGACCCCTAACCCTAACCCTGTCAGTGATGAAGTCTGCTCTAACCCTGTCAGCGCTGAAGTCTGCTCTAACCCTGACCCTGTCAGCTCTGAAGTCTGCTCTAACCCTGACCCTGTCAGCTCTGAAGTCTGCTCTAACCCTGACCCTGTCAGCTCTGAAGTCTGCTCTAACCCTGACCCTGTCAGCTCTGAAGTCTGCTCTAACCCTGACCCTGTCAGCGCTGAAGTCTGCTCTAACCCTGACCCTGACCCTGACAGCGCTGAAGTCTACTCTATGCCCCCTCTACCCCCCACACATCTCCACTCATTCCTCTGTCCAGTGTGTTTCTGACCCTTCTGTGTTGTCATCATGGGTCTCTCTCTCTGTGTGTGTGTGTGTGTGAGAGCTAGACATGTCCTGTTGATCAAATCTTTTTAAATTATGTTGACGTATGTGATAGGGTTGTAAAGGTGTGTGTCAGAGGGAGTGTACGAGACTTTAATTGGAGAATAAAAACCTTCTCTAAGTAATCATCTCATTTCCTTAGTATCTATTCAAGTTTATTGTCACATGCACAAGTACAGTGAAATGCCTTTCTTGCAAGCTCTTCCCCAACAATGCAGGAAGCAATAACAGTAGTACAATAATTATACTATACAGTAAAATAGAACAAAAAGATAAATAGAAATGTTGAAGATGAACAGTAACAGTGATAGTTAACAGTAGAATATATACAGTATCCAAAACAGTAACAGTAATAGTTAACAGTATAATATATACAGTATCCTGAACAGTAACAGTAATAGTTAACAGTATAATATATACAGTATCCTGAACAGTAACAGTGATAGTTAACAGTAGAATATATACAGTATCCTGAACAGTAACAGTAATAGTTAACAGTAGAATATATACAGTATCCTGAACAGTAATAGTTAACAGTAGAATATATACAGTATCCTGAACAGTAACAGTGATAGTTAACAGTATAATATATACAGTATCCTGAACAGTAACAGTGATAGTTAACAGTATAATATATACAGTATCCTGAACAGTAACAGTGATAGTTAACAGTAGAATATATACAGTATCCTGAACAGTAACAGTAATAGTTAACAGTAGAATATATACAGTATCCTGAACAGTAACAGTGATAGTTAACAGTATAATATGTACAGTATCCTGAACAGTAATAGTTAACAGTATAATATATACAGTATCCTGAACAGTAACAGTAATAGTTAACAGTAGAATATATACAGTATCCTGAACAGTAACAGTAATAGTTAACAGTAGAATATATACAGTATCCTGAACAGTAATAGTTAACAGTAGAATATATACAGTATCCTGAACAGTAACAGTGATAGTTAATAGTATAATATATACAGTATCCTGAACAGTAACAGTGATAGTTAACAGTAGAATATATACAGTATCCTGAACAGTAACAGTAATAGTTAACAGTAGAATATATACAGTATCCTGAACTGTAACAGTGATAGTTAACAGTAGAATATATACAGTATCCTGAACAGTAACAGTAATAGTTAACAGTAGAATATATACAGTATCCTGAACAGTAACAGTGATAGTTAACAGTAGAATATATACAGTATCCTGAACAGTAACAGTGATAGTTAACAGTAGAATATATACAGTATCCTGAACAGTAACAGTAATAGTTAACAGTAGAATATATACAGTATCCTGAACAGTAACAGTAATAGTTAACAGTAGAATATATACAGTATCCTGAACAGTAACAGTGATAGTTAACAGTAGAATATATACAGTATCATGAACATTAACAGTGATAGTTAACAGTATAATATATACAGTATCCTGAACAGTAACAGTAATAGTTAACAGTAGAATATATACAGTATCCTGAACAGTAACAGTAATAGTTAACAGTAGAATATATACAGTATCCTGAACAGTAACAGTGATAGTTAACAGTATAATATATACAGTATCCTGAACAGTATATATACATATGAGATGAGTAATGTCAGATATATAAACATTATTAAAGTGACTAAGATACAGTAGAATAGTATAGAATACAGTATATACATATGAGATGAGTAATGTCAGATATATAAACATTATTAAAGTGACTAAGATACAGTAGAATAGTATAGAATACAGTATATACAGTGGGGAGAACAAGTATTTGATACACTGCCGATTTTGCAGGTTTTCCCACTTACAAAGCATGTAGAGGTCTGTAATTTTTATCATAGGTACACTTCAACTGTGAGAGATGGAATCTAAAACAAAAATCCAGAAAAACACATTGTATGATTTTTAAATAATTAATTTGCATTTTATTGCATGACATAAGTATTTGATCACCTACCAACCCGTTAGAATTCCGGCTCTCACAGACCTGTTAGTTTTTCTTTAAGAAGCCCTCCTGTTCTCCACTCATTACCTGTATTAACTGCACCTGTTTGAACTCGTTACCTGTATAAAAGACACCTGTCCACACACTCAATCAAACAGACTCCAACCTCTCCACAATGGCCAAGGCCAGAGAGCTGTGTAAGGACATCAGGGATAAAATTGTAGACCTGCACAAGGCTGGGATGGGCTACAGGACAATAGGCAAGCAGCTTGGTGAGAAGGCAACAACTGTTGGCGCAATTATTAGAAAATGGAAGAAGTTCAAGATGACGGTCAATCTCCCTCGGTCTGGGGCACCATGCAAGATCTCACCTCGTGGGGCATCAATGATCATGAGGAAGGTGAGGGATCAGCCCAGAAATACACGGCAGGACCTGGTTAATGACCTGAAGAGAGCTGGGACCACAGTCTAAAAAAAAAACATTAGTAACACACTACGCCGTCATGGATTAAAATCCTGCAGCGCACGCAAGGTCCCCCTGCTCAAGCCAGCGCATGTCCAGGCCCGTCTGAAGTTTTCCAATGACCATCTGGATGATCCAGAGGAGGAATGGGAGAAGGTCATGTGGTCTGATGAGACAAAAATAGAGCTTTTTGGTCTAAACTCCACTCGCCGTGTTTGGAGGAAGAAGAAGGATGAGTACAACCCCAAGAACACCATCCCAACCGTGAAGCATGGAGGTGGAAACATCATTCTTTGGGGATGCTTTTCTGCAAAGGGGACAGGATGACTGCACCGTATTGAGGGGAGGATGGATGGGGCCATGTATTGCGAGATCTTGGCCAACAACCTCCTTCCGTCAGTAAGAGCATTGAAGATGGGTCGTGGCTGGGTCTTCCAGCATGACAACGACCCGAAACACACAGCCAGGGCAACTAAGGAGTGGCTCCGTAAGAAACATCTCAAGGTCCTGGAGTGGCCTAGCCAGTCTCCAGACCTGAACCCAATAGAAAATCTTTGGAGGGAGCTGAAAGTCCGTATTGCCCAGCGACAGCCCCGAAACCTGAAGGATCTGTATGGAGGAGTGGGCCAAAATCCCTGCTGCAGTGTGTGCAAACCTGGTCAAGAACTACAGGAAACGTATGATCTCTGTAATTGCAAACAAAGGTTTCTGTACCAAATATTAAGTTCTGCTTTTCTGATGTATCAAATACTTATGTCATGCAATAAAATGCAAATTAATTACTTAAAAATCATACAATGGGATTTTCTGGATTTTTGTTTTAGATTCCGTCACTCACAGTTGAAGAGTACCTATGATAAAAATTACAGACTTCTACATGCTTTGTAAGTGGGAAAACCTGCAAAATCGGCAGTGTATCAAATACTTGTTCTCCCCACTGTACATATGAGATGAGTAATGTCAGATATATAAACATTATTAAAGTGACTAAGATACAGTAGAATAGTATAGAATACAGTATGTACATATGAGATGAGTAATGTCAGATATATAAACATTATTAAAGAAACTAAGAAACAGTAGAATAGTATAGAATACAGTATATACATATGAGATGAGTAATGTCAGATATATAAACATTAAAGTGACTAAGATACAGTAGAATAGTATTGAATACAGTATATACATATGAGATGAGTAATGTCAGATATATAAACATTATTAAAGTGACTAAGATACAGTAGAATAGTATAGAATACAGTATATACATATGAGATGAGTAATGTCAGATATATAAACATTAAAGTGGCCAGTGATATCAAGTCTTTGTATATAGAGCAGCCGCCTCTAATGTGCTAGTGGTGGCTATTTATTAGTTGATGGCTTAACCCTGTAAGACCCAAATATAGAAAAACCTAAAAAAAAAATTACCTTTTAGATGTTGTTGTAGGAGGCCTTTGATGCAGAAAATAAAGAGTTTTAAAAAAATAAATGTTTATGTACCTTTTTAGAGAAATGTTGTAATATTGCAACATTGGGCTTAGTTGGGAGCAGAATTTCGGTATTTGTATTCAAGTTGTCTGAACAACAATTCAGAAGGGTTCATTTGCAGGTCTGATTGCTTACTTAGCCCCATAAAGGTATATATTAATAATATATTAATATAAGATTTTAATAATAATCACAGTCATTTTTTTATGAAGTCATTTATTTTTTTAAAAACCTATTAAACAAGATAAAACTCTAGCTTTTTCTAGAATCTTATCATTCCTTTTTTCTTTTCATGACTGACTTTTATTGGTTGTGAAAGTCCCAAAAACAGTTCTTGTCCTCTGAAAAGCAAAGGCGAACATCACACTTGCTGCATTGCGTGTTGGTGTATCCTTTATTGCAGTGTCTGCAGCGTCCTCTCCCTGTCTTACGTGGAAATGTGCAACTTGGTCCTTGCGTACATCCAATGGGAGGTGTGCACATCTCTTGGACGGTCTCTTCTGAGCATTCAGAGGGCTTTTTGATGTCACTGTCTGTGTTGCTGGGCTCCCTTTGCCTGGAGATGGTCATCCTCTCTTTAGAGTTAGAAGTGTTGTGTTTACCAGGATGAGAGAGGATGCTAGCTGTGCCTGAAACTGTCTCCTGTTCATTGTCTCTTTGCTAGACATCTTGAGAGCTTGGCAGTCCCGCTTGTAGAGGAGCCAGGCATTGACCACAGCGAGGATGATGGTGTGCCAGAAGATGTACATGTACCAGCGACGGGATTTGATGGGGAACTTATATTTGGCTGTAAATGAGTCCAACAAATCCACACCTCCCATGTACTTGTTGTAGGCACCAACAATGTAAGGCCTCTCAACTTCAATGTAGGTTCTGTTGGCTTTGTCCCAGCGTTGAATCTTCTGTTCAGGTCCAGCAAAGGATGACACAAGTGTGTCGGCCCTGTTGTCATACCATTTGACAGCACAGATGTTGTGATTCCCCTCCACTCTGACGTCATAGCTTCCTCTCCCCTTCTTCTTCAAGCTCTTCTCATCTTCAAGGTTACAGTTAGGTAGGCGCACCTGCCTGGCTGTTCCCACATAATGAATTCTCCGATCGAGGAGCTTCACTAATAATGGAACACAGGTGAAGTAGTTGTCTGCATACATTTTGTAGTTCTGACCTTCTGGAAGTGTGGAAGCAAGTTTCATCACAACATCACCTGACAATCCAAGTTCAGATTTGGCTCGTATTCCGTTGACACTGCCTTGGTAGACATCGAAGTCATACATCATGCCAGAGATTCCAGTTCTCACCCACACTTTGAATCCACATGGGTTTGGCTTGCCTCGCATATATTGCTTGATGCTGCTGAATTTCCCCTTGAAAGGAATCATCTCATCCACAGAGTTGTGCTCTTCTGGTACCACCTGCAGGCATTTCTCTCTGAATGAATCAAGCCATGGTCTGAGTTTCCATAGTTTCTTTCTTTTCCATCTCAGATACTGTCATGTTGTTTACAAAATGTAATGACGTCAACAGGGATTGGAATCTGTTGCGTGGCATCACATCAGCAACAGGGGAGTATCGTGTCTCTGTCTCCCAATACATACGGTTTCCAGCCATTTGTACTAGGCCCATCTTCAGGTGCATGCCAAACATTTTTTCAATTTCCTTTGCCGTGGTGTTTACAGATGTTCCATGTGTCTGAAAGCTGTACTCATTTGTGTTTTGTGTCAGAGCCTCAATCATGTCTTCGGACACAAACTTCTGGAAGTATTCCAATGGTGTATGGAGGGAAATGTCATCTCCTGTGATATCCAGACCAGAAACATCAGTGTTGGGACTGATGAAATCTTTTTTCAGCCAGCGATACCTGTCACGTGGCATGGTGTGTTTGCTTGTTTTTGGCTCGATGTCCTCGTAATTATCAGCTGGACAGTCCATGGGTGGTTGGTTTTCTTTGTCCAGTTGTTGACAGACATCTTCATCGGAGTCTTCATCACTCTCATCAGTGTCATTGAGTTCCATCTCAACTTCACTCTCTCCATTTTGGATGACATCAATCACATCCTGCACACTGTATCGCGGCTCTCTCCTTGCTGGTGGCATTCTGAAAATAAAATATAAATTATTTAACATGTATTATAATGCTTTTTAGATAGATAGATAGATAGATAGATAGATAGATAGATAGATAGATAGATAGATAGATAGATAGATAGATAGATAGATAGATAGATAGATAGATAGATAGATAGGTACTTTATTGATCCCCCGGGGGGGAAATTTCATTATCAAGCAGCTACAACAAAAACACAGGGCAGGTGCAAAATGCCACAACGAAAGTACACAAAAGACAGATACACGGTACATGATACATAGAGCGGCAGCATGAAAAAGTATAGAAATACAGGATATCTGGAGTGCAAAAAAAAGCTATAAAAGGACATTGCGTAGTATGAGTGGTTGGCTGAATATGTACACTATACATTGGTGGATGTTGGATGGTTAACTATACTATACAGGTTGATGGCAGAGAAATACTTCAGTAGCTAATGCGTATGATATGAGCGAGGGTAATAATAGTTTACTTAATAGACAGACTGGGTAAATGAACAGGTAAGTGAAAATTTTTCATGGTTAAATTAGCTGTACAGTTAGGTATACAGTTATATTTACAGATAAGTGAATACTTGCATGTTTACACAAACTGTACAGGTAAATGACAGGAAGAGATACTTTAATAGCTAAATGTGTGTATGATATCATTGGGGTAATAATAGTAATTCCCTTAAAATACAGTCCTTAGTGCGCAGGGTTTAATTACAGACAACTGCACTTATTGCACATTTGATATACTAAAAGCAATGAGAAAAGGTGCAACTGGCAGGATACTAATATGCATTCCTGAGTGAATGCCTAGGTCCAATAATTACTTACAATATTGCATGTGATATAATATAACAACTGTACATGGGTATGTATATACAGACCTGTATGAATAAGTAGGTCCTGAGTGGATGAGTGCTGACGGAACAGAGTTACTCACGGATGGATGCATAATTGTTAAACTAGGTCCTAGCACCCCAACAGTTCCAGATCTATGTTGCCGACGGCACGGCACCCCGGTGAGGCATTATATAGTCTCATAGCCGCCGGCAGGAAGGACCTCCTGTGGCGCTCTCTGGCACACCGTGGTGGGATCAGTCTGTGACTGAAAGAGCTCCTCTGCGTCATAACCATAGCGTGCAGAGGGTGGGTGACGTTGTCCATGATGGCCAGCAGTTTGGCCAGGATCCGTCTCTCCGCCACCTCCTCTAGAGTGTCAAGGCTCATCCCCAGGACAGAGCTAGCCTTCCTGATCAGCTTATTTACCCGAGAAGCATCCCCGGCTTTGATGTTTGCTCCCCAGCACACCACTGCAAAAAAGATGGCACTGGCCACCACAGACTGGTAGAAGGTATGCAGTAGTTTACTGCACACGTTGAAGGACCTGAGCCTCCTCAGAAAGTAGAGTCGGCTCTGGCCCTTTTTGTACAGGGCCCCGGTGTTACCAGCCCATTCCAGTCTGTTGTCCATATGGACCCCCAAGAACTTGTATGACTCAACCATTTCCACATCCATCCCCTTTATAGGGACTGCAGTCAGTTGTGCCTTGGTTCTCCTGAAGTCCACCACCATCTCCTTCGTTTTGCTGATGTTGAGCTGAAGGTGGTTCTGCTCACACCACAACACAAAGTCACTGATTGTGCTCCTGTACTCCTCCTCCTGCCCACCCCTGATGCACCCTACAATAGCAGAGTCATCCGAGAACTTCTGTAGGTGGCATGTTTCAGAGTTATATCTGAAGTCTGAGGTGTAGAGGGTGAACAGGAAGGGGGACAGGACCGTACCCTGGGGGGCCCCTGTGTTGCTAACTGCCCGTTCTGACACACAGCTCTGTAGTCGCACAAATTGTGGCCTACCGGTCAGGTAGTCCGTGACCCAGGAGACTAAGGGTGCTTCCACTTTCATCCTCCTCATCTTCTCACCCAGTAGCAGGGGCTGAATGGTATTGAAGGCACTGGAGAAGTCAAAAAACATGACCCTCATAGTGCAACCTGCGTTGTCCAGGTGAGAGTAGGCCCTCTGCAGAAGGTAGATGATTGCATCATCCACCCCGATGTTGCGCTGGTATGCAAACTGCAGGGGGTCCATTGATGAACACACCAGGGGTCTGAGGTGAGCGAGGACTAACCTTTCCAGGGTCTTCATGATGTGGGATGTTAGCGCTACAGGTCTGAAGTCATTCAGGACAGTGGGGTGTGCCTTCTTGGGCACTGGGACGAGGCAGGATGTTTTCCACAGCACAGGGACCCTTTCTAGGCTCAGGCTAAGGTTGAAAAGACGCTGGAGTATTCCACACAGTTGGTCAGCACAGACCCTCAGCACCCTTGGGCTGATGCCATCGGGGCCCGCCGCTTTCCACTGATGTAGTCTCTCCAGCTCTCTCTTCACTTGGTTGGTGGTGAAAGCCAGCCCAGGTAGGGAGGTGGGGGGAAGGGGGGTGTTGAGGATCAGTCCAGGGGGGGCAGGGGCGGAGGTGGGGTCACTGATTGTCTCAGCAGAGGTGCTGTGAGCAAAGTGGGGGTGGGATAGCCGTGAGGGTGTGTGGTCTGGAGAGCTGGAGGGGAGGTGGACAGGGCCAGTATCGAACCTGTTAAAAAATTGGTTCAGCTCATTGGCTCTGTCCTGGGTCCCCTCCGTCTGCCCACTGTTTGACTTTTTGAAGCCAGTGATATTTCTCATACCCTTCCACACCTCTCTCACCTGGCTCTGCCTCAGCTTGTCCTCCATCTTCTCCTTATACACTCTCTTCCCCTCAGCAATCCGCAACTTCAGCTCCCTCTGGACGCATTTCAATTTGTCCTTGTCCTTCTCCTTGAAGGCCCTCTTCTTCTCATTCAGCAGGGCCTTCAGGTCGCTGGTGACCCAGGGTTTATTGTTTGGGAAACAGCGTACCTTCCTGGTGGGTACAGTGTTGTCTACACAAAAATTAATATAGTCTGTTATGCAGTCAGTGAGTCCATCGATGTCCTCCCCATGAGCCTCACAGAACACATCCCAGTCTGTTGTTTCAAAGCAGTCCTGTAGGGCCTCGTTCGCCTCCGGGGACCATCTCCTAATAGTCCTGGTGGTTGCAGGCTGCTGTTGTACCATAGGCCTGTAGAGTGGGGTGAGGTGGACAAGGTTGTGATCCGATCTACCGAGGGGAGGGAGTGCAGTGGAGTTGTATGCATCCTTCACATTAGCATATAACAAGTCCAGAGTTTTATTATTCCTGGTTGGGCACTTCACGAACTGTTTGAACGTGGGCAGCGTGGAAGAGAGAGATGCATGGTTAAAATCTCCCGAAATTGCAAAGAAAGCACTGGGATGCGCTGTCTGTAACCTCGCGATAACAGAGTGGATGACGTCACACGCTGCGTTTGCGTCAGCAGAGGGCGGGATGTAAACAATAACAGCAATGGCCGCCGTGAATTCCCTCGGCAAATAGTAGGGTCTCAGGCTAACGGCTAGCAGTTCAATGTCCGGGCTACAAAACTTTTCCTTAAGAGTAATATGGTTCGGATGACACCATCTGTTGTTAACTAATAAAGCCAGCCCACCACCCTTACTCTTACCGGAAGAGACGCGATCCCTGTCCGCTGTGATGGTCTGGAAACCGTCGATAGTGACGTTCTGTATGGGGATGTTATCGTTCAGCCAAGTCTTTTTATTTATTTTTTTATTTCACCTTTATTTAACCAGGTAGGTCAGTTGAGAACAAGTTCTCATTTGCAACTGCGACCTGGCCAAGACAAAGCAAAGCAGTGCGACAAAAACAACACAGAGTTACACAGTAACACAGAGTTACACAGTAGTCTCAGTAAAACACATTAGGCTAGCTTCCCGATAAATCCTTTGTCCACGAACAAGTCCCGCCAACTCATCCATCTTGTTATGTAGACACCTCACATTGCCCATAATAATAGACGGTATAACCGGCTTGTACTTGAACCTCCTCCGCTTTGCCTTACATTTCAATCCCGCCCTGCATCCACGGCGTCGTCTTTTCAATTCGTCCGGAATATCAAACTTTTCCCTGGGGAGCAGCAGCGCTGCGTGGGCTAAATCCAGGAGCTGGGCTCGGTTGTAAACAATAACAGTTGACGACTCCTGTCGACGTTCAGCTGCGATAAAATCCATAAAATCCATAATCCTGAACTGTTATAGTTCGACTGTAGCAAAATAAAAAATAAAACTAAAGAAAATAGACGAAAGAAAACGAACTAAAACAACAATTAATGCACGGACAACGGGAGCTGCTTAAAAGGCGACCACTCAGGGCGGCGCCAAACACTATTATATTGATATTGTAGTACATAATCTGAAGTAATAGATAGGGTGGTGGACCAAGTGGTCAGAGTTGAAATGTTTTAGGATTTTAGGACAAAAGCATCTGCTAAATGCCCTAAATGTAAATGTTACCCAATCACCAGCCATTTAGTCACACAATACTGCCTGGACATAACAATACTGCTTGTTATGCTCTCTAATTATCATACTAAAAGGAAAACATTCACACCCCCATTTACATCCACACACCACATTCAGGAACATTTTCACCTTTCCCAGAACTGAATTGTCTGTTGATATCCTCTGGATTTTTAGGTCAGTCTGATCAAATTAACTACATTTTCTACATATGTACATGCTCTAGACATTATAATAACAACCCAAAAAAATATAAAATACATTTTACTTACTTGAATCTGATGAATCTTGTCCATTGAAACAAAGAGATGTTGTTCGAAGGAAACCTTGAGAGGTTGTGTGAGTTTGTGGCCCTAAGGCGGGACTTATAAACAAATGTATGATCCAATAGCATTGGGAGACTGAACAATAGGACCCAATGACTATGTAAATGTGGTAAAAAGTAAGATAAAATATAACAGATTGTTTTTAGCTTGACTGGAAGCAAGACGTCGGTGTCCGCGACGTGCCTGGTTTTCCCTTTGTAGTCCGTGATAGTCTGTAGACCCTGCCACATACAGTTGAAGTCTGAAGTTTACATACACTTAGGTTGAAGTCATTAAAACTCATTTTTCAACCACTCCACAGATTTCATGTTAACAAACTATAGTTTTGGCAAGTCGGTTAGGACATCTACTTTGTGCATGACACAAGTAATTCTTCCAACAATTGTTTACAGGCAGACTATTTCACTTATAATTCACTATACCACAATTCCAGTGGGTCAGAAGTTTACATACACTAAGTTGACTGTGCCTTTAAACAGCTTGGAAAATTCCAGAAAATTGTCATGGCTTTAGAAGCTTCTGATAGGCTAATTGGCATAATTTGAGTCAATTGGAGGTGTAGTTGTGGATGTATTTCAAGGCCTACCTTCAAACTCAGTGCCTCTTTGCTCGACATCATGGGAAAATCATAAGAAATCAGCCAAGACCTCCGAAAAAAAATTGAAGACCTCCACAAGTCTGGTTCATCCTTGGGAGCAATTTCCCAACGCCTGAAGGTACCACGTTCATCTGTACAAACAATAGTACGCAAGTATAAACACCATGGGACCACACAGCCATCATAGTGCTCAGGAAGGAGACGTGTTCTGTCTCCTAGAGATGAAAGTACTTTGGTGGGAGAAATGCATATGAATCCCAGAACAACAGCAAAGGACCTTGTGAAGATTCTGGAGGAAACGGGTACAAGAGTGTCTATATCCACAGCAAAATGGATATACAGTGGGGAGAACAAGTATTTGATACACTGCTGATTTTGCAGGTTTTCCCACTTACAAAGCATGTAGAAGTCTGTAATTTTTATCATAGGTACTCTTCAACTGTGAGTGACGGAATCTAAAACAAAAATCCAGAAAATCACATTGTATGATTTTTAAGTAATTAATTTGCATTTTATTGCATGACATAAGTATTTGATACATCAGAAAAGCAGAACTTAATATTTGGTACAGAAACCTTTGTTTGCAATTACAGAGATCATACGTTTCCTGTAGTTCTTGACCAGGTTTGCACACACTGCAGCAGGGATTTTGGTCCTCCATACAGATCTTCTCCAGATCCTTCAGGTTTCGGGGCTGTCGCTGGGCAATACGGACTTTCAGCTCCCTCCAAAGATTTTCTATTGGGTTCAGGTCTGGAGACTGGCTAGGCCACTCCAGGACCTTGAGATGCTTCTTATGGAGCCACTCCTTAGTTGCCCTGGCTGTGTGTTTCGGGTCGTTGTCATGCAGGAAGACCCAGCCACGACCCATCTTCAATGCTCTTACTGAGGGAAGGAGGTTGTTGGCCAAGATCTCGCGATACATGGCCCCATCCATCCTCCCCTCAATACGGTGCAGTCGTCCTGTCCCCTTTGCAGAAAAGCATCCCCAAAGAATGATGTTTCCACCTCCATGCTTCACGGTTGGGATGGTGTTCTTGGGGTTGTACTCATCCTTCTTCTTCCTCCAAACACGGCGAGTAGAGTTTAGACCAAAAAGCTCTATTTTTGTCTCATCAGACCACATGACCTTCTCCCATTCCTCCTCTGGATCATCCAAATGGTCATTGGCAAACTTCAGACGGGCCTGGACATGCGCTGGCTTGAGCAGGGGTACCTTGCGTGCGCTGCAGGATTTTAATCCATGACGGCGTAGTGTGTTACTAATGGTTTTCTTTGAGACTGTGGTCCCAGCTCTCTTCAGGTCATTGACCAGGTCCTGCCGTGTAGTTCTGGGCTGATCCCTCTCCTTCCTCATGATCATTGATGCCCCACGAGGTGAGATCTTGCATGGTGCCCCAGACCGAGGGAGATTGACCGTCATCTTGAACTTCTTCCATTTTCTAATAATTGCGCCAACAGTTGTTGCCTTCTCACCAAGCTGCTTGCCTATTGTCCTGTAGCCCATCCCAGCCTTGTGCAGGTCTACAATTTTATCCCTGATGTCCTTACACAGCTCTCTGGTCTTGGCCATTGTGGAGAGGTTGGAGTCTGTTTGATTGAGTGTGTGGACAGGTGTCTTTTATACAGGTAACGAGTTCAAACAGGTGCAGTTAATACAGGTAATGAGTGGAGAACAGGAGGGCTTTTTAAAGAAAAACTAACAGGTCTGTGAGAGCCGGAATTCTTACTGGTTGGTAGGTGATCAAATACTTGTGTCATGCAATAAAATGCTAATTAATTATTTAAAAATCATACAATGTGATTTTCTTGATTTTTGTTTTAGATTCCGTCTCTCACAGTTGAAGTGTACCTATGATAAAAATGACAGACTTCTACATGCTTTGTAAGTAGGAAAACCTGCAAAATCAGCAGTGTATCAAATACTTGTTCTCCCCACTGTATGTATGTACAGCGGGTGAAATAAGTATTGAACACGTCACCATTTTTCTCAGTAAATATATTTCCAAAGGTGCTATTGACATGAAAGTTTCACCAGATGTTGGTAACAACCCAAGTAATCTATACATACAAAGAAACCAAAACAAATAAGTTCAGAAATTAAGTTATGTGTAATAATGTGAAATGACACAGGGAAAAAGTATTGAACACATGAAGAAAGGGAGGTTCAAAAAGGCATGGAAAGCCAAGACAACAGCTGAAAACTATCAGTAATTAAAAAGCAATCCAGCCCCCTGTCAGTGCACATTAATATCAGCTGGTTCAGTCCCAACTGATGGCCTACAAAAAGGTCTCATTGCCAAGGTGTCACACAAGACATCTCATGATGGGTAAAAGCAAAGAGCTGTCTCAAGACATTCACAACCTAATTGTTGCAAAACATAATGATGGCATTGGTTATAGGCGCATTTCTAAGCTTCTGAATGTTCCAGTGAGCACTGTTGGGGCCATAATACGGAAGTGGAAAGACAATCATTTCACCATAAATTTGCCTCAACCAGGTGCTCCTCGTAAATTTGCCCATTCATCCTTCCTTCAATTATGTGAAGTTTGCCAGTACCATTTGCTGAAAAGCAGCCCCACACCATGATGTTCCCACCTCCAAACATCACTGTTGGTATGGTGTTTTTAGGGTGATGTGCAGTGCCATTTCTCCTCCAAACATGGTGTGTATTATGACATCCTAACAGTTCAATTTTGCTCTCATCTGACCACACTATATTCTCCCAGTATTTCACTGGCTTTTCCAAATGTTGTGCAGCAAACTTTAAACGAGCTCCAACATGCTTTTTTTTCAGCAATGGAGTCTTGCGTGGTGAGCGTGCATACAGGCCATGGCGGTGGAGTGCATTACTTAATGTTTTCTTTGAGACAACAGTACCTGCTAATTGCAGGTCTTTTTGAAGATCTCCACAAGTGGTCCTTGGCTCTTGGACAACTCTTCTGATTATTATTTTCACTCCTCTGTCAGAAATCTTGCGAGGAGCACCTGGTCGAGGCAAATTTATGGTGAAATGATTGTCTTTCCACTTCTGTATTATGGCCCCAACAGTGCTCACTGGAACATTCAGAAGCTTAGAAATGCGCCTATAACCAATGCCATCATTATGTTTTGCAACAATTAGGTTGCGAATGTCTTGAGACAGCTCTTTGCTTTCACCCATCATGAGATGTGTCTTGTGTGAAACCTTGGCAATGAGACCTTTTTGTAGGCCATCAGTTGGGACTGAACCAGCTGATATTAATTTGCACTGACAGGGGGCTGGATTGCTTTTTAATTACTGATAGTTTTCAGCTGTTGTCTTGGCTTTCCATGCCTTTTTGAACCTCCCTTTCTTCATGTGTTCAATACTTTTTCCCTGTGTCATTTCACATTATTACACATAACTTAATTTCTGAACTTATTTGTTTTGGTTTCTTTGTACGTATGGATTACTTGGGTTGTTACCAACATCTGGTGAAACTTTCATGTCAATAGCACCTTTGGAAATATATTTACTGAGAAAAATGGTGACGTGTTCAATACTTATTTCACCCGCTGTATGTATGTATGTATGTATGTATGTATGTATGTATGTATGTATGTATGTATGTATGTATGTATGTATGTATGTATGTATGTATGTATGTATGTATGTATGTATGTATGTATGTATGTATGTATGTATGTATGTACAGACAGACAGAGTAGGGGGAGAGTGTTAAAAGCCAAAGGAAGATGGAGAATGCCCCCTAGACTCACTCACATGCACACACTCATGGAGACCACCCCAGCCCCTCTGAAGTAGGATATGTTGTGAATGTGAACACATTGACAGGAGGTCTGCAGGTCTGCTGGTTGTATGTTCTCCCTGGTAGTTAGTTAATTGATTGATGAATGTCACTGATTGGCCACAGTCCACTCACCTTTATCAAGTCTTTAGAGGGGAAATTGCCGTGGAGCTGATCTATTGGTACCTTTTTATAATGCTGTATAATGATGTAGGATGGGTGGAGTCTTCATTTCCAGAGTAGGAGGGGCTCTATTTATGACATCAGTTCTGACTAAGCACTCTGCCAGTCCATTCTTCCCCAGGACAAGCTCTTATTTTCTAACCTTTGATAAAGAACATTCTATTTACATAACATCATCTGTAAACAAGTGAAACACACAAAGAAGTGACCTGAATGTATGGTTTCCATGGGAATTATTGCTGAATAAATTGAAATGAGTCAAAATGAGCTACTATGGTGCTGTTGTGGAGAGTCATAAATTAATATATATTAACTGGGTGTATCTCTCATAGACAACAATGCAATAGCAGCTGGGTCTGGTCTGCTTAGTTCATTGACTTTCATTGTGAGTGTGGTGTCTCGCTTCCCTTTCAGTCTCTGAGCAAGACTGTAAGATTAGTCTAACCCTGGCCCCTGTTCTGACCCCTACAGAGAAGAGGAAGAGGCGAAGGGCCAGAATCTGTCCATGTTAAGCACATAATTAATTATAATGTTTTTGTATGGGGAGCAATTGAGTACCACAGTATGAGTTATAATACCCAGAAATGGTTCCAATCGTTTTTCCACCATAAATGTTTCCATTGGGGATTTTAGAACTACTTCATATAAGGGCTGTTTTACATGAAGGCTTACCGTGGCGTGACGTTTTGATAACTGCGCAAATCGCTCTTGGACAAGGTAACTTTTATAAATATATTTGCCTGTAATTACCCCACAAAAATGAAATGCTAATGTAGCTATCATACAGAACTACACATCCTGTCGCAAGCTTTGACGTAATCACTCAAGGCCGGGAAAACCTCTTTCTCCATGTAAACTCATCGACAGGTAGCAAGTAACCTAGCGAGTAGATATTATAGCCTTTTTACTTTCTCGTGTAAATAATTGAAATTGTGTATTTCTCATGTTTATTGTTGCTTAACATTTTTCTAATTACCTAGCCAGCTATCTTAGCATTTTTAAATTGCTATAATTTTTTTGAATGACCCTGGCCTTTGTAGCTAAGTTAAACATACCCCTCTCCGTCGATCAGAAGCAAGAATGGTTTTGTGCTATGTACCGGATTTTTTCCACTACTCTAAGCACATGCATTTCATAGTTTTCCGACCTCTGTAAGCGAGAGGCATCGCTGGAGCTATGTGATGAGGTAATGATGATGTGATGCTGGTGTAGTCATACTGTTATATGTGTGCATATACAGCGGGTGAAATAAGTATTGAACACGTCACCATTTTTCTCAGTAAACATATTTCCAAAGGTGCTATTGACATGACATTTTCACCAGATGTTGGTAACAACCCAAGTAATCCATACATACAAAGAAACCAAAACAAATAAGTTCAGAAATTAAGTTATGTGTAATAATGTGAAATGACACAGGGAAAAAGTATTGAACACACTTACTGATATTTATTTAATACTTTGTACAAAAGCCTTTGTTGGTAATGACAGCTTCAAGACACCTCCTGTATGGAGAAACTAGTCGCATGCATTGCTCTGGTGTGATTTTGGCCCATTCTTCCACACAAACAGTCTTCAAATCTTGAAGGTTCCGTGGGCCTCTTCTATGAATCTTGATCTTCAGTTCTTTCCATAGATTTTCAATGGGATTTAAGTCAGGTGATTGGCTGGGCCATTCTAGCAGCTTTATTTTCTTTCTTTGAAACCAATTGAGAGTTTCCTTGGCTGTGTGTTTGGGATCATTGTCTTGATGAAATGTCCACCCTCGTTTCATCTTCATCATCCTGGTAGATGGCAGCAGAGTTTTGTCAAGAATGTCTCGGTAAATTTGCCCATTCATCCTTCCTTCAATTATGTGAAGTTTGCCAGTACCATTTTGCTGAAAAGCAGCCCCACACCATGATGTTCCCACCTCCAAACTTCACTGTTGGTATGGTGTTTTTAGGGTGATGTGCAGTGCCATTTCTCCTCCAAACATGGTGTGTATTATGACATCCAAACAGTTCAATTTTGCTCTCATCTAACCACACTATATTCTCCCAGTATTTCACTGGCGTTTCCAAATGTTGTGCAGCAAACTTTAAACGAGCTTCAACATGCTTTTTTTTCAGCAATGGAGTCTTGCGTGGTGAGCGTGCATACAGGCCATGGCGGTGGAGTGCATTACTTACTGTTTTCTTTGAGACAACAGTACCTGCTAATTGCAGGTCTTTTTGAAGCTCTCCACAAGTGGTCCTTGGCTCTTGGACAACTCTTCTGATTATTCTTTTCACTCCTCTGTCAGAAATCTTGCGAGGAGCACCTGGTCGAGGCAAATTTATGGTGAAATTATTGTCTTTCCACTTCCGTATTATGGCCCCAACAGTGCTCACTGGAACATTCAGAAGCTTAGAAATGCGCCTACAACCAATGCCATCATTATGTTTTGCAACAATTAGGTTGTGAAGGTCTTGAGACAGCTCTTTGCTTTTACCCATCATGAGATGTGTCTTGTGTGACACCTTGGCAATGAGACCTTTTTGTAGGCCATCAGTTGGGACTGAACCAGCGGATATTAATTTGCACTGACAGGGGGCTGGATTTCTTTTTAATTACTGATAGTTTTCAGCTGTTGTCTTGGCTTTCCATGCCTTTTTGCACCTCCCTTTCTTCATGTGTTCAATACGTTTTCCCTGTGTCATTTCACATTATTACACATAACTTAATTTCTGAACTTATTTGTTTTGGTTCCTTTGTATGTATGGATTTCTTGGGTTGTTACCAACATCTGGTGAAACTTTCATGTCAATAGCACCTTTGGAAATATATTTACTGAGAAAAATGGTGACGTGTTCAATACTTATTTCACCCGCTATATATATTGATATTGTTGGACATAATGGACTGTAAAAACACCAGGAAGTCAGAAATGTGTTCCCAAGTATTCCCACGCGTAATAGAGAGCTGGTCACATACAAATGTCAGCAAGGTTTGAAAATATTGTTTTAGTCAAACATATCTGACCATCCGATAAAGAACAAATTTGCCCGCAGCTGAATCTAGATAATCCCTGCTCTAGACTGTCCTGATCTAGTTGATAATCCCTGCTCTAGACTGTCCTGATCTAGTTGATAATCCCTGCTCTAGACTGTCCTGATCTAGTTGATGATCCCTGCTCTAGACTGTCCTGATCTAGTTGATAATCCCTGCTCTAGACTGTCCTGATCTAGTTGATAATCCCTGCTCTAGACTGTCCTGATCTAGTTGATAATCCCTGCTCTAGACTGTCCTGATCTAGTTGATAATCCCTGCTCTAGACTGTCCTGATCTAGTTGATAATCCCTGCTCTAGACTGTCCTGATCTAGTTGATGATCCCTGCTCTAGACTGTCCTGATCTAGTTGATAATCCCTGCTCTA
>CM042391.1:44054101-44061601 GCA_023634145.1 Thymallus thymallus | reverse complement strand
CATACACAGAGACAAAGACAGACAGAACATATACACAGACAAAGACAGACAGAACATACACAGAGACAGACAGACAGAACATACACAGAGACAAAGACAGACAGAACATACACACAGACAAAGACAGACAGAACATACACACAGAGACAGACAGAACATACACAGAGACAGACAGACAGAACATACACAGAGACAAAGACAGACAGAACATACACAGAGACAGACAGACAGACAGAACATACACAGAGACAGACAGAACATACACAGAGAGACAGACAGACAGAACATACACACAGACAAAGACAGACAGAACATACACACAGACAAAGACAGACAGAACATACACAGAGACAAAGACAGACAGAACGTACACAGAGACAAAGACAGACAGAACATACACACAGACAAAGACAGACAGACAGAACAGAGACAGACAGACAGAACATACACACAGAGACAGACAGAACATACACAGAGAGAGACAGACAGAACATACACAGAGAGAACACACAGTTCACGTTGAGTAAAGTTTCTAAACTACTCAGCATTGCTTCTGGCTGAAGTGTGTGTTCGTCACCTTCGTTGATTTCGTCATTTTCTTTGTCCGTCTGGGCTTTGATGATGTAACGTTTTATAAGGCGCTTCATAATCTTCTACAACACACACACACACACACACACACACACACACACACACACACACACACACACACACACACACACACACACACACACATAAGATGAAACGTACAAAATATACATTAATTATTGTAACATGGTATCTGGTGTGTGTGTGCGTGCGTCAGTGGAGGTTCCTCAGAGGAGGAAGGGGAGGACCATCCTCTTCAGTGAATTTCATAAAAATTTAAATTGTGAAACATTAAAAAAGCTCTAATTGATTAGAACGCACTGTTTTGCAATGAAGGTCTACAGTAGCCTCAACAGCCCTCTGTAGGGCAGCACCATGGTGTAGCCGGAGGACAGCTAGCTTCCATCCTCCTCTGGGTACATTGACTTCAATACAAAACCTAGGAGGCTTATGGTTCTCAACCCCTTCCATAGATTTACAGAGTAATTATGACAACTTCCGGAGGACATCCACCAACCTATCAGAGCTCTTGCAGCACGAACTGACATGTTGTCCACCCAGTCAAAGGATGAGCGAGAGATTTCGTAGCTGAATTGCGCCAATAGAAACTCTTGCTTGCAACTGTTGGACTAATGCTTGCACCATAAGCTAGACTTCTTTTTTAAATTTTATTTAACCTTTATTTAACTTGGCAAGTCCGTTAAGAACAAATTCTTATTTACAATGATGGCCTACCACGGCCAAACCCAGACAACGCTTGGCCAATTTGTGCACCGCCCTATGGGACTCCCAATCACGTCCGGTTGTGATACAGCCTGGAATCGAATCAGGTTGTCTGTAGTGACGCCTCTAGTACTGAGATGCAGTGTCTTAGACCACTGAACCAGGTTGTCTGTAGTGACTCCTCTAGTACTGAGATGCAGTGTCTTAGACCACTGAACCAGGTTGTCTGTAGTGACTCCTCTAGCACTGAGATGCAGTGTCTTAGACCACTGAACCAGGTTGTCTGTAGTGACTCCTCTAGCACTGAGATGCAGTGTCTTACCTGGTATCTGGTGTGTGTATGTTACCTGGTATCTGGTGTTTGTATGTTACCTGGTATCTGGTGTGTGTATGTTACCTGGTATCTGGTGTGCGTATGTTACCTGGTATCTGGTGTGCGTATGTTACCTGGTATCTGGTGTGCGTATGTTACCTGGTATCTGGTGTGTGTATGTTACCTGGTATCTGGTGTTTGTATGTTACCTGGTATCTGGTGTGTGTATGTTACCTGGTATCTGGTGTTTGTATGTTACCTGGTATCTGGTGTGCGTATGTTACCTGGTATCTGGTGTGCGTATGTTACCTGGTATCTGGTGTGCGTATGTTACCTGGTATCTGGTGTGTGTATGTTACCTGGTATCTGGTGTGTGTACAGTCGTATGAAAAAGTTTGGGCCCCCCTCTGAGGCTGCATAATAATTTACTCTGTCGTCACAGAAAATGATCACAGTGACATGCCATTCATTTTCCAATAAAAGCTGAGTACTGGGGTATTGTCCAGACAAAGATTTTTACTGTAGCAATATTAAGTTGTATGAAATTAAATCAGATGTGAAAAATAGGCTATGCAAAAGTTTGGGCACCCTTGTCATTCTGTTAATTTGAATACCTGTAACTACTTAGCACTGATTAATTGGAACACACAATTGGTTTGGTGAGCTCATTAAGCCTTGAACTTCATAGACAAGTGCATCCAATCATGAGAAAAGGTATTTAAAGTTGTTGTTCTCTTTGGCAACATGGGGGCCTCAAAATAACTCTCAAATGACCTGAAAACAAAGATTGTTCAACATTATTGTTTACGGGAAGGCTACAAAAAGCTATCGCAGAGATAGCTGTCAGTGTCCACTGTGAGGAACATAGTGAGGAAATGGAAGACCACAGGCACAGTTCTTGTTAAGGCCAGAAGTGGCCAAGTAAAATATCGGAGAGGCAAAGGTGAAGGATGGTGAGAACGGTCAAAAACAGCCCACAGACCACCTCCAAAAACTTACAACATCATCTTGCTGCAGATGGTGTCACTGTGCATCGTTCAACAATTCAGCACACTTTGCACAAGGAGAAGCTGTACGGGAGAGTGATGCGGAAGAAGCCTCTTCTGCACACACACCACAAACGCACATTTGGACAAGCCACCTTCATTTTGGAATAAGGTGCTGTGGACTGATGAAACAAATATTTATTTATTTGGTCATAACAAGGGGCGTTATGCATGGCGGCAAAAGAACACAGCGTTCCAAGAAAAACACTTGCTACCCACAGTAAAATATGGTGGGGGTTCCATCATGCTGTGGGGCTGTGTGGCCAGTGCCGGTACTGGGAATCTTGTTAAAGTTGAGGGTCTCATGGATTCCACTCAATATCAGCAGATTCTTGGGAATAATGTTGAAGAATCAGTCACAAAGTTGAAGTTACGCCGGGGCTGGATATTTCAACAAGACAACGACCCAAAACACTGCTCAAAATCTACCCGGGCCTTTATTGCACTCTGTATATAGACTTTCCATTGTGTTTTTGACCATGTTTGTTTACTGTGTAACTCTGTGTTGTTTTTGTCGCACTGCTTTGCTTTGTCTTGGCCAGGTCGCAGTTGCAAATGAGAACTTGTTCTCAACTGACCTACCTGGTTAAATAAAGGTGAAATAAAAAAAATAAAAATAAAAATGCAGAGGAACAAGTACAATGTTCTGGAATGGCCATCCCAGTCCCCAGACCTGAACATCATTGAGAATCTGTGGGATGATTTGAAGCGGGCTGTCCATGCTCAGCAACCATCAAACCTAACTGAACTGGAGATGTTTTGTAAGGAGGAATGGTCCAAAATACCTTCATCCAGAATCCAGACACTCATTAGAGGTTATAGGAAGCATCTAGAGGCTGTTATTTTAGCAAAAGGAGGCTCTACTAAATATTGATGTGATTTTTCTGTTGGGAACCAAATTTATGCACCTGTCTAATTTCGTTTTGATGCATATTGCACATTTTCTGTTAATCCAATAAACGTCATTTCACTACTGAAATATTACTGTGTCTATCAGTTATTTGATAGATCAAAATGAAATTGCTGATCCAAACACCCAATTATTTATTAATGGAAATCATGGAAATTGTCAGGGGTGCCCAAACTTTTACATACGACTGTATGTTACCTGGTATCTGGTGTGTGTATGTTACCTGGTATCTGGTGGGTGTATGTTACCTGGTATCTGGTGTGTGTATGTTACCTGGTATCTGGTGGGTGTATGTTACCTGGTATCTGGTGGGTGTATGTTACCTGGTATCTGGTGTGTGTATGTTACCTGGTATCTGGTGTGTATATGTTACCTGGTATGTGGTGGGTGTATGTTACCTGGTATCTGGTGGGTCCTGGAGAGCTGCTGTATCCTGAAGCTTTACTGTCTCCCAGCTGGAAAACAGAGATACAGTATTAAATACTATATAATGCTCTATGTATCATGTACCGTGTATCTGTCTTTTGTGTATTTTCGTTGTGGCATTTTGCACCTGCCCTGTGTTTTGTTGTAGCTGCTTGACAATGAAATTCCCCCCCCCGGGGGATCAATAAAGTATCTATCTATCTATCTATCTATCTATCTATCTATCTATCTATCTATCTATCTATCTATCTATCTATCTATCTATCTATCTATACTTATGTCATGCAATAAAATGCATACAATGTGATTTTCTGGATTTTTGTTTTAGATTCCGTCACTCACAGTTGAAGAGTACCTATGATAAAAATGACAGACCTCTACATGCTTTGTAAGTAGGAAAACCTGCAAAATCGGCAGTGTATCAAATACTTGTTCTCCCCACTGTATCTACCTACCTACCTACCTACCTACCTACCTACCTACCTACCTACCTACCTACCTACCTACCTACCTACCTACCTACCTACCTACCTACCTACCTACAGGTTACAATGCATTATAAACAAAAACAGGTTACAATGCATTATAAACAAAAACAGGTTACAATGCATTATAAACACAAACAGGTTACAATGCATTATAAACACAAACAGGTTACAATGCATTATAAACACAAACAGGTTACAATGCATTATAAACACAAACAGGTTACAATGCATTATAAACACAAACAGGTTACAATGCATTATAAACACAAACAGGTTACAATGCATTATAAACACAAACAGGTTACAATGCATTATAAACAAAAACAGGTTACAATGCATTATAAACACAAACAGGTTACAATGCATTATAAACACAAACAGGTTACAATGCATTATAAACACAAACAGGTTACAATGCATTATAAACACAAACAGGTTACAATGCATTATAAACACAAACAGGTTACAATGCATTGGTGTGATCGGCAGTCAGTTATTACCTCCAGTTATTAACCAGATATAAATGCACTTACAAATGCTTATATGAACCCTTATGTGTCATCATTCAACCTTATTTTCAATGGTTGCACTGTTTAACGATAGTTATCTTTTCACATACTGTAGGTGACTGGCAGAATATAAACAGTTTAGTTATTCCCTCCACAAGGCAGTCAAACAGGCTGAACGTCAGTATAGAGACAAAGTGGAGTCTCAATTCAACGGCTCAGACACCAGACGTATGTGGCAGGGTCTACAGACAATCACAGACTACAAAAGGAAAACCAGCCACATCTTGCTTCCAGACAGGCTGAACCGCTTTGAGGAGGGAGAGAGAGGCAGGAGAAGAGCCCAAGGACTGTGTGCTTTCTTTCTCAGTGGCGTGAGTAAGACGTTTAAGCGTGCTAACCCTCGCAAGGCTGCCGGCCCAGATGGTATCCCTAGCCACGTCCTCAGAGCATGCGCAGACCAGCTGGCTGGTGTGTTTATGGGCATATTAAATCTCTCCCTATCCCAGTCTGCTGTACCCTACCTTACCTGTCACCCTAGACCCACATCAATTTGCTTACCGCCCCAATAGATCCACAGATGATGCAATCTCCACTACACTGCACACTGTCCTATCCCATCTGGACAAGAGGAATACCTATGTAAGAATGCTGTTCATTGACTATAGCTCAGCATTCAACACCATAGAACCCTCCAGGCTCATCATTAAGCTTGAGGCCCTGGGTCTGAACCGCGCCCTGTGCAACTGGGTCCTGGACTTCCTGACGAGTCGCCCCCAGGTGGTGAAGGTAGGAAACAACACCTCCACTTCGCTGATCCTCAACACTGGGGCCCCACAAGGGTGTGTGCTCAGCCCCCTCTTGTACTTCCGGTTCACCCATGACTGTGTGGCCAAGCAAGCCTCCAACTCAATCATCAAGTTTGCAGACGACACAACAGTAGTAGGCCTGATTACCAACAATGATGAGACAGCCTACAGGGAGGAGGTGAGGGCTCTGGGTTGGTGCCAGGAAAATAACCTCTCACTCAACGTCAACAAAACTAAGGAGCTGATCGTGGACTTCAGGAAACAGCAGAGGGAGACCCCCCCCCCCCCCCCCTATCCACATCGACGGGACCACAGTGGAGAAGGTGGAAAGATTCAAGTTCCTCGGCGTACACATCACTGACAAACTGAAATGGTCCACCCACACAGACAGTGTGGTGAAGAAGGAGCCTCTTCAACCTCAGGAGGCTGAAGAAATTTGGCTTAACACCTAAAACCCTCACTAACTAACGAGCCACTGCCTGTTCACCCCGGTATCATCCAGAAGGTGATGTCAGTACAGGTGCATCAAAGCTGGGACCGAGAGACTGAAAAACAGCTTCTATCTCAAGGCCATCAGACTGTTAAACAGCCATCACTAGCACATCAGAGGCTGCTGCCTATAGACACTGATTATAAATCACAGGCCACTATCTTGCATTACATCTCATAGGTATAAACTGTATTAGTACTATTCTACGGTATCTTAGTCACTTTAATAATGTTTATATATCTGACATTACTCATCTCATATGTATATACTGTATTCTATACTATTCTACTGTATCTTAGTCACTTTAATAATGTTTATATATCTGACATTACTCATCTCATATGTATATACTGTATTCTATACTATTCTACTGTATCTTAGTCACTTTAATAATGTTTATATATCTGACATTACTCATCTCATATGTATATACTGTATTATATACTATTCTACTGTATCTTAGTCACTTTAATAATATTTATATATCTGACATTACTAATCTCATATGTATATACTGTATTCTATACTATTCTACTGTATCTTAGTCACTTTAATAATGTTTATATATCTGACATTACTCATCTCATATGTATATACTGTATTATATACTATTATACTGTATCTTAGTCACTTTAATAATGTTTATATATCTGACATTACTCATCTCATATGTATATATACTGTATTCTATACTATTCTACTGTATCCACCCCTCTACCTTCCCCTTGACTGCAGTAACGTTACGACCAGCCCTCCACCTTCCCCTTGACTGCAGTAACGTTACGAACAGCCCTCCACCTTCCCCTTGACTGCAGTAACGTTACGACCAGCCCTCCACCTTCCCCTTGACTGCAGTAACGTTACGACCAGCACTCCACCTTACCCTTGACTGCAGTAACGTTACGACCAGCCCTCCACCTTCCCCTTGACTGCAGTAACGTTACGACCAGCCCTCCACCTTCCCCTTGACTGCAGTAACGTTACGACCAGCACTCCACCTTCCCCTTGACTGCAGTAACGTTACGACCAGCCCTCCACCTTCCCCTTGACTGCAGTAACGTTACGACCAGCCCTCCACCTTCCCCTTGACTGCAGTAACGTTACGACCAGACTAGACTGATACAGGACCTAGGTCTACAATAACTACAGACTGATACAGGACCTAGGTCTACAATAACTACAGACTGATACAGGACCTAGG
>CM042391.1:44036601-44044101 GCA_023634145.1 Thymallus thymallus | reverse complement strand
GTGGTATAAGCAGGTAATTTAACAGACAGATTATTGTGATGTTATGGTTAGATATGATATAATCAGGTAATTTAACAGAGATTATTGTGGTGTTATGGTTAGATATGATATCAGGTAATTTAACAGACAGATTATTGTGGTGTTATGGTTAGATATGATATAATCAGGTAATTTAACAGAGATTATTGTGGTGTTATGGTTAGATATGATATAATCAGGTAATTTAACAGAGGTTATTGTGGTGTTATGGTTAGATATGATATAATCAGGTAATTTAACAGAGATTATTGTGGTGTTATGGTTAGATATGATATAATCAGGTAATTTAACAGAGGTTATTGTGGTGTTATCGTTAGATATGATATCAGGTAATTTAACAGACAGATTATTGTGGTGTTATCGTTAGATATGATATCAGGTAATTTAACAGAGAGATTATTGTGGTGTTAGGGTTATTCAGTATATGATATAATCAGGTAGAGTAACAGAGATTGTTGTGGTGTTAAGGTTATCAAATCAAATCACATTTTATTTGTCACATACACGTGTTTAGCAGATGTTATTGCGGCTGTAGCAAAATGCTTGTGCTTCTAGCTCCGACAGTGCAGTAATATCTAACATATACCCAAATACACATAAATCTAAGTAAGGAATTAAGAATATATACACCCCCGGTCATACGTTTAGAATATTACTCATTCAAGGGTTTTTCTTTATTTGCACTATTTTTTAGAATAAAAGTGAAGACATCAAAACTATGACATAACACATATGGAATCATGTAGTAACCAAAAAAGTGTTAAACAAATTCTTCAAATAGCCATCCTTTGCCTTGATGACAGCTTTGCACACTCTTGGCATTCTCTCAACCAGCTTCACCTGGAATGCTTTTCCATCAGTCTTTTAGGAGTTCCCACATATGCTGAGCACTTGTTGGCTGCTTTTCCTTCACTGCGGTCCGACTCACCCCAAACCATCTAAATTTAGTTGAGGTTGGAACCAAAAATCTCAAATTTGGACTCCAGACAAAAGGACAAATTTCCACCGGTCTAATGTCCATTTCTTGTGTTTCTTGGCCCAAGCAAGTCTCTTCTTCTTATTGGTGTCCTTCAGTAGTGGTTTCTTTGCAGCAATTCAACCATGAAAGCCTGATTCACACAGTCTCCTCTGAACAGTTGATGTTGAGATGTGTCTGTTACTTGAACTCTGTGAAGCATTTATTTGGGCTGCAATCTGAGGCTGGTAACTCTAATGAACTTATCCTCTGCAGCAGAGGTATTTCTGGGTATTCCATTCCTGTTGCGGTCCTCATGAAGCTGGTTGAGAGAATGCCATGAGTGTGCAAAGCTGTCATCAAGGCAAAGGGTGGCTATTTTAAGAATCTCAAATATAAAATATATTTTGATTTGTTTAACACTTTTTTGGTTACTACATGATTCCATATGTGTTATGTCATAGTTTTGATGTTGTCACTTTTATTCTACAATGTAAAAATAGTGCAAATAAAGAAAAACCCTTGAATGAGTAATATTCTAAACTTTTGACCGGGGGTGTATATATTCTTAATTAATTCCTTACTTAGATTTATGTGTATTTGGGTATATGTTGTGAAACTGTTAGATATTACTGCACTGTCGGAGCTAGAAGCACAAGCATTTTGCATATACTTTTTCATATTGCCGCTCTATGTATCATGTACCGTGTATCTGTCTTTTGTGTATTTTCGTTGTGGCATTTTGCACCTGCCCTGTGTTTTGTTGTTGTAGCTGCTTGACAAAGAAATGTCCCCCTCGGGGATCAATAAAGTGCCTATCTATCTATCTATCTATCTATCTATCTATCTATCTATCTATCTATCTATCTATCTATCTATCTATCTATCTATCTATCTATCTATCTATCTATCTATCTATCTATGTTATTGTTTACATCCCGCCCTCTGCTGACGCAAACGCAGCGTGTGACGTCATCCACTCTGTTATCGCGAGGTTACAGACAGCACATCCCAGTGCTTTCTTTGCCATTTCGGGGGATTTTAACCATGCATCTCTCTCTTCAACGCTGCCCACGTTCAAACAGTTCGTGAAGTGCCCAACCAGGAATACTAAAACTCTGGACTTGTTATATGCTAATGTGAAGGATGCATACATCTCCACTGCACTCCCTCCCCTCGGTAGATCGGATCACAACCTTGTCCACCTCACCCCACTCTACAGGCCTTTGGTCCAACAGCAGCCTGCAACCACCAGGACTATTAGGAGATGGTCCCCGGAGGCGAATGAGGCCCTACAGGACTGTTTTGAAACAACAGACTGGGATGTGCTCTGTGAGGCTCATGGGGAGGACATCGATGGACTCACTGAATGCATAACAGACTATATTAATTTTTGTGTAGACAACACTGTACCCACCAGGAAGGTACGCTGTTTCCCAAACAATAAACCCTGGGTCACCAGCGACCTGAAGGCCCTGCTGAATGAGAAGAAGAGGGCCTTCAAGGAGAGGGACAAGGACAAGGACAAATTGAAATGCGTCCAGAGGGAGCTGAAGTTGCGGATTGCTGAGGGGAAGAGAGTGTATAAGGAGAAGATGGAGGACAAGCTGAAGCAGAGCCAGGTGAGAGAGGTGTGGAAGGGTATGAGAAATATCACTGGCTTCAAAAAGTCAAACAGTGGGCAGACGGAGGGGACCCAGGACAGAGCCAATGAGCTGAACCAATTTTTTAACAGGTTTGATACTGGCCCTGTCCACCTCCCCTCCAGCTCCCCAGACCACACACCCTCACGGCTGTCCCACCCCCACTTTGCTCACAGCACCTCTGCTGAGACAATCAGTGACCCCACCTCCGCCCCTGCCCCCCCTGGACTGATCCTCAACACCCCCCTTCCCCCCACCTCCCCACCTGGGCTGACTTACACCACCAACCAAGTGAAGAGAGAGCTGGAGTGACTACATCAGTGGAAAGCGGCGGGCCCTGATGGCATCAGCCCAAGGGTGCTTAGGGTCTGTGCTGACCAACTGTGTGGAATACTCCAGCGTCTTTTCAACCTTAGCCTGAGCCTAGAAAGGGTCCCTGTGCTGTGGAAAACATCCTGCCTCGTCCCAGTGCCCAAGAAGGCACACCCCACTGTCCTGAATGACTTCAGACCTGTAGCGCTAACATCCCACATCATGAAGACCCTGGAAAGGTTAGTCCTCGCTCACCTCAGACCCCTGGTGTGTTCATCAATGGACCCCCTGCAGTTTGCATATCAGCGCAACATCGGGGTGGATGATGCAATCATCTACCTTCTGCAGAGGGCCTACTCTCACCTGGACAACGCAGGTTGCACTGTGAGGGTTATGTTTTTTGACTTCTCCAGTGCCTTCAATACCATTCAGCCCCTGCTACTGGGTGAGAAGATGAGGAGGATGAAAGTGGAAGCACCCTTAGTCTCCTGGGTCACGGACTACCTGACCGGTAGGCCACAATTTGTGCGACTACAGTGCTGTGTGTCGGAACGGGCAGTTAGCAACACAGGAGCCCCCCAGGGTACGGTCCTGTCCCCCTTCCTGTTCACCCTCTACACCTCAGACTTCAGATATAACTCTGAAACATGCCACCTACAGAAGTTCTCGGATGACTCTGCTATTGTAGGGTGCATCAGGGGTGGGCAGGAGGAGGAGTACAGGAGCACAATCAGTGACTTTGTGTTGTGGTGTGAGCAGAACCACCTTCAGCTCAACATCAGCAAAACAAAGGAGATGGTGGTGGACTTCAGGAGAACCAAGGCACAACTGACTGCAGTCCCTATACAGGGGATGGATGTGGAAATGGTTGGGTCATACAAGTTCCTGGGAGTCCACATGGACAACAGGCTGGAATGGGCCATCCGTGAGTAACTCTGGTCCGTCAGCACTCATCCACTCAGGACCTACTTATTCATACAGGTCTGTATATACATACTCATGTACAGTTGTTATATTATATCACATGCAATATTGTAAGTAATTATTGGACTTAACCTACGTAGGCATTCACTCAGGAATGCATATTAGTATCCTGCCAGTTGCACCTTTTCTCATTGCTTTTAGTATATCGAATGTGCAATACGTGCAGTTGTCTGTAATTAAACCCTGCGCACTAAGGACTGTATTTTAAGGGAATTACTATTATTACCCCAAATGATATCATACACACATTTAGCTATTAAAGTATCTCTTCCTGTCATTTACCTGTACAGTTTGTGTAAACATGCAAGTATTCACTTATCTGTAAATATAACTGTATACCTAACTGTACAGCTAATTTAACCATGCAAAATTTTCACTTACCTGTTCATTTACCCAGTCTGTCTATTAAGTAAACTATTATTCCCTCGCTCATATCATACGCATTTTTAGCTACTGAAGTATTTCTCTGCCATCGACCTGTATAGTATAGTTAACCACCCAACATCCACCAATGTATAGTGTACATATTCAGCCAACCACTCATACTATGCAATGTCTTTTTATAGCTTTTTTTTGCACTCCAGATATCTTGTATTTCTATACTTTTTCATACTGCCGCTCTATGTATCATGTACCGTGTATCTGTCTTTTGTGTACTTTCGTTCTGGCATTTTGCACCTGCCGTGTGTTTTGTTGCAGCTGCTTGACAATGAAATTTCCCCCCGGGGATCAATAAAGTATCTATCTATCTATCTATCTATCTATCTATCTATCTATCTATCTATCTATCTATCTATCTATCTATCTATCTATCTATATGGACGAGCGATGTCAGAGTGGCATAAAAATGTTTTATTTCACCTTAATTTAACCAAGTTGGCCAGTTGAGAACAAGGTATTTGTAGGTTTCCACATATTCTAAGTCAGACCCATCCAGAGTACTGATGCTAGTCAGACGGCCGGGTGCGGGCAGCGTTCGATAGAAAAGCATGCATTTAGTTTTACTAACATTTAAGAGCAGTTGGAGGCCATGGAAGGAGTGTTGTATGGCATTGTATGGCATTGTATGGTTTGTTAACACAGTGTCAGATGAAGAGCCAGATGTATACAGAATGGTGTCGTCTGCGTAGAGATGGATCAGAGTCACCAGCAGCGAGAGCGACATCATTGATATATACAGAGAATAGAGTCGGCCCGAGAATTGAACCCTGTGGCACCACCATAGAGACTGCCAGGGGTCCAGACAACAGGCCCTCCGATTTGACACACTGAACTCTATCTGAGAAGTAGTTGGTGAACCAGGCGAGGCAGTCATTTGAGAAACCAAGGCTGTTGAGTCTGCCGATTTGTCAGGCCCTGACTGAGGCCAGGTCTCTGGCTCCCTCTAGTGGGAGTTGTAGGGCCACAGTCAGGACCTGACAATTGCGTCTGGAAGTTTCGGTTCAGTTTATTCAATTTAGGCAGCTCTCGAGTTGTCTCTAATTGGGGATCCTGTTTATGTTCATTGTGTCCTAGAACAACCTTATGTTGGGGATTCTTGTTCCTTGGTTTGGTTTCAGTTCATGGTCTCTGTCTCTCCTTTTATTATTTTTGTGTTTTCGGTTTAAAAAAGGAATGTGTTCTCACTCCAGCTCTGTGCCTCAGGTCCTGTATCCTAGCGACCATACTAAGCAGGGCTGGACATTGGGGGAACTCCACCTGGGTTAGGGTTAAGCATCCTCACGACGTGACACGATAAGAATGCGGTGATTGAGTCGAAAGCCTTGGCCAGGTCGATGAAGACGGCTGCACAGTACTGTCTTCTATCGATGGCGGTTATGATATCGTTTAGGACCTTGAGCGTGGCTGAGGAGCACCATGACCAGCTCGGAAATCAGATTGCATAGCGGAGAAGGTACGGTGGGATTCGAAGTGGTCAGTGATCTGTTTGTTAACTTGGCTTTCGAAGACTTTAGAAAGGCAGGGCAGGATGGATATAGGTCTGTAACAGTTTGGGTCTGGAGTGTCTCCCCCTTTGAAGAGGATGACCGCGGCAGCTTTACAATCTCTAGGGATCTCTGACGATACGAAAGAGAGGTTGAACAGGCTAGTAATTGGACTAAGATACAGTAGTATAGAATATAGTTTATATACATGACATGAGTGATGTCAGATACGAAAACATGATTCAAGTGACTAATGTTACATTTCTTAAAGCGGCAAGTGATTGCTAATCTATGTCTATAGGCAGCAGCCTCTAATGTGTTAGTGATGGCTGTTTAACAGTCTGATGGCCTTGAGATGCGCTGGCCAGACCGCACCACCCTCTGGAGAGCCTTGTGGTAAACCTTTGTGAGGGTTTTAGGTGCTAAGCCAAATTTATTTAGCCTCCTGAGATTGAAGAGGTGCTGTTGCGCCTTCTTCACCACACTGTCTGGTGGACCATTTCAGTTAGTCAGTGATGTGTACACCGAGGAACTTGAAGTTTTCCACCTTCTCCACTGCGGTCCTGTCGATGTGGATAGGGGGTCCACAATCATCTCCTTTGTTTTGTTGACGTTGAATGAGACGTTACACTCCGCCAGGGCCCTCACCTCCTCCTTCTAGGCTGTCTCATCATTGTTGGTAATCAAGCCTACTACTGTTGTGTCGTCTGCAAACTTGATGATTGAGTTGGAGGCGTGCTTGGCCATGCAGTCATGGGTGAACAGGAGGGGGCTGAGCATGCACCCTTGTGGGGCCCCAGTGTTGAGGATCAGCGAAGTGGAGGTGTTGTTTCCTACCTTCACAACCTGGGGGCGACCCGTCCGGAGGTCCAGGACCCGGTTGCACAGGCCTCAAGCTTAATGATGAGCTTGGAGGGTACTATGGTGTTGAATTCTGAGCTATAGTCAATGAACAGCATTCTAACATAGGTATTCCTCTTGTCCAGATGGGATAGGACAGTGTGCAGTGTAGTGGAGATTGCATCATCTGTGGATCTATTGGGGCGGTAAGCAAATTGAAGTGGGTCTAGGGTGACAGGTAAGGTAGAGGTGATATGATCCTTGACTAGTCTTCATGATGACAGAGGTGATGCTACGGGGCGATAGTCATTTAGTTCAGTTACCTTTGTTTTCTCAGGTACAGGAACAATGGTGGACATTTTGAAGCATGTGGGGACAACAGACTGGAATAGGGAGACATTTAATATGCCCATAAACACACCAGCCAGCTGTTCTGCGCATGCTCTGAGGACGTGGCTAGGGATACCATCTGGGTCGGCAGCCTTGCGAGGGTTAGCACGCTTAAATGTCTTACTCACGTCGACAACAGAGAGGGAGAGCCCACAGTCCTTGGTAGCGGTCCGTGTCGGTGACACTGTATTATCCTCGAAGAATGTGTTTAGCTTGTCTGGGATCAAGACGTTGGTGTCCGTGACGTGGCTGGTTTTCCTTTTATAACCTGTGATTGTCTGTAGATCCTGCCTCATACGTCAGGTGTCTGAGCCGTTGAATTGTGACTCCACTTTGTCTCTATACTAACTTTTTGCCAGTTTGATTACCTTACAGAGGAAATAACTACACTGTTTGTATTCAACCATATTCC
>CM042391.1:43984101-44029101 GCA_023634145.1 Thymallus thymallus | reverse complement strand
TCCAATCCCTGTACCTTTTGCAGAATATCAGTCTGTCCCTGATGTTTTTCCTGGAGAGAAGTGGCTTCTTTGCGGCCCTTCTTGACACCAGGCCATCCTCCAAACGTCTTCGCCTCACTGTACGTGCAGATGCACTCACACCTGCCTGCTGCCATTCCTGAGCAAGCTCTGCACTGGTGATGCCCCGATCCCGCAGCTGAATCAACTTTAGGAGACAGTCCTGGCGCTTGCTGGACTTTCTTGGGCGCCCTGACGCCTTCTTCACAACAATTGAACCTCTCTCCTTGAAGTTCATGATGATCCGATAAATGGTTGATTTAGGTGCAATCTTACCAGCAGCAATATCCTTGCCTGTGAAGCCCTTTTTGTGCAAAGCAATGATGACGGCACATGTTTCCTTGCAGGTAACCATGGTTGACAGAGGAAGAACAATGATTTCAAGCACCACCCTCCTTTTAAAGCTTCCAGTCTGTTATTCTGACTCAATCAGCATGACAGAGTGATCTCCAGCCTTGTCCTCATCAACACTCTCACCTGTGTTAACGAGACAATCACTGACATGATGGCAGCTGGTCCTTTTGTGGAAGGGCTGAAATGCAGTGGAAATGTTTTTTTTGTGGATTAAGTTCATTTTCATGGCAAAGAGGGACTTTGCAATTAATTGCAATTCATCTGATCACTCTTCATGACATTCTGGAGTATATGCAAATTGCCATCATCAACACTGAGGCAGCAAACTTTGCGGAGACTCAAAACTTTTGACCCCGACTGTAGGTCGGGTGAACAGAAGGATTTGAGTTCCTGTATGTTATCACAATTACACCATGAGTCGTCAATCATAAAACATATACCTCCGCCCCTCTGCTTCCCAGAGAGATATTTATTCCTGTCAGCGTGATGAACTGAGAACCCAACTGGCTGGACGGACTCAGACCGTATACCCCGAGAGACACGTTTCCGTGAAACAGAGTATGTTACAATCCTTGAAGCCTCTCTGGAAAGCAACCCTCGCCCTGAGCTCGTCAACTGTATTATCCAGAAACTAAACATTAGCGAGTAATATGCACAGCTCCTAAGTCGGACCAGAAGACCTCTCCTCCGCCGGCGTTGTTTTGGGTCTGCCTCTGGAATCAGTTCAATTGCCCTGGGGGTTCCAAACAAAGGATCTTCTTCGGGAAAGTCGTATTCCTGGTCGTAATGCTGGTAGTTCTGGTGAGTTACCACCGCTCTGATATGCAATAGTTCTTCCCGGCTGTATGTAATAACACAAAACATTTTCTGGGCTAATAACGTAAGAAATAATCCATAAAAAAAAAAAATACTGCAAGGTTTCTTAAGAGCTAGACACAAGGCAGCCATCTTTGTCGGCGCCATAATTCGTAGGAGGTGAGGGCTCTGGGAGTGTGGTGCCAGGAAAACAACCTCTCACTCCACGTCAACAAAACAAAACAAAACAAAGGAGATGATTGTGGACTTCAGGAAACAGCAGGGGGCGCACCCCCCTATGCACATCGACGGGACCGCAGTGGAATGAAGGTGGAATTTTTCAAGTTCCTCGACATACACATCACTGACAAACTGAAATTGTCCACCCACACAGACAGTGTGGTGAAGAAGGTTGTCCAATGCTGCTCTGACATCGCTTGTCTGTATATGTATATATTCTCAATCCATTCCTTACTTAGATTTATGTGTATTTGGGTTTAAGTTGTGAAACTTTTATATATTACTTGTTAGATATTACTGTACTGTCGGAGCTAGAAGCACAAGCATTTCGCTACACCCACAATAGCATCTGCTAACCACGTGTATGATATATATCATATATACTGTAGTTAACGTTATACTACAACTAAAGTCAATTTGACGAAATCACAATGATGACTAAAGGTTTTCCTACTAAAGATTTGCACCTTTAGAAATGTAATTGTGTTTCCAAGCCACTAAAATGCACTTTAGACTAAATCTGCCCAAAACACCCTAAAAGCTTTAAGGTAACACCACTCACTATTGCCTCTAGTGGTCGCTTTCCATGTAAGCTCCCAACATCCTCAGACATGGATACTGAATAGTATCACGGGTGACCTGACTGTTTAAATAGCAGTTAGTTAGGTACAGAAGTGTGTGTGTGTGTGTGTGTGTGTGTGTGTGTGTGTGTGTGTGTGTGTGTGTGTGTGTGTGTGTGTGTGTGTGTGTGTGTGTGTGTGTGTGTGTGTGTGTGTGTGGTTGTACCTTTAACAGTGCGTCCCAGTGATATCTGCAGTGGTCCGAAGCTTTCATTGGCCGGCAGGATGTAGGCGATGCGGCTGAAACTGAGCACCACGGCAACCGCATACAGCCCCTCAGATACCAGCTGGGGGTCAGAGGGCAACCAGGAGAGACGAGCTGGGGGGTGGGGGGGGGCTGATTGACTGATTGGTTGATTGATTAAATGATTTATTGACTCAAGTTTAAGTTGTGTGTGTGAATGTGCGTATGTGTACTCACCCAGGGTGTAGTAGTGTATGTGTGGTGGTAGGGTGATGTTGTCCAGCGTAGAGAGGTGAGTGTAGTGTGTGTGGACGTATAGCTGGGCTGATTGGGCGTGGTTATAGGCAGAGAGGCGGGAACTGAAGGACGCCAGGAAGATGGCCAACATTCCAAAGTCCAGGAAGTTCCAGGGTTCTAGGAGGTATTCTCCCGCTCCCTGGGACCAGATCTCCTTTACCTCAGCCCAAATCATACCTGAGGGAGGAGTTAGTGGTTCATAGATACTCCTTTACCTCAGTTCAAATCATACCTGAGGGAGGAGTTAGTGGTTCATAGATACTCCTTTCACCTCAGTTCAAATCATACTGCTTGACTTTATATTTAGTTACAGCCTGAATTCAAATTAGATTAATTAAAACATGTCTCACCCATCTACATGCAATACCCCATAATGCCAGTGAAAACAGATTTTTTGAAAGGTTTGCTAATTTATTGAAAATGAAATACAGAAATATGTCATTTACATAGAAAGTATTCACACTCCTGAGTCAATACATGTTAGAATCACCTTTGCAAGCGATTACAGCTGTGTATTTCTGGACAAGTCTTTAAGAGTTTTTCACACCTGGATTGTACAATATTTGCAGATAATTATTTGTAAAATTCTTCAAGCTCTGTCAAGTTGGTTGTTGATCATTGCTAGACAGCCATTTCCAAGTCTTGCCTTAGATTTTCAAGACGATTGAAGTCAAAACTGTAAATCGGCCACTCAGGAACATTCAATGTCTTCTTGGTAAGCAGCTCCAGTGTAGAATTGGCCTTGTGTTTTAGGTCATTGTCCTGCTGAAAGGTGAATTCATCTCCCAGTGTCTGGTGGAAAGCAGACTGAACCAGGATTTCCTCTAGGATTTTGCCTGTGCTCAGCTCTATTCTGATGACAAGCATACCCATAACATGATGCAGCCACCACCATACCATAACATGATGCAGCCACCACCATACCCATAACATGATGCAACCACCACCATACCCATAACATGATGCAACCTCCACCATACCTATAACATGATGCAACCTCCACCATACCCATAACATGATGCAGCCTCCACCATACCCATAACATGATGCAACCTCCACCATACCTATAACATGATGCAGCCACCACCATACCTATAACATGATGCAGCCACCACCATACCCATAACATGATGCAACCTCCACCATACCTATAACATGATGCAACCTCCACCATACCCATAACATGATGCAGCCTCCACCATACCCATAACATGATGCAACCTCCACCATACCTATAACATGATGCAGCCTCCACCATACCATAACATGATGCAGCCTCCACCATACCCATAACATGATGCAGCCACCACCATACCCATAACATGATGCAGCCTCCACCATACCCATAACATGATGCAGCCTCCACCATACCCATAACATGATGCAGCCTCTACCATACCCATAACATGATGCAGCCTCCACCATACCCATAACATGATGCAGCCTCCACCATACCCATAACATGATGCAGCCACCACCATACCCATAACATGATGCAGCCTCCACCATACCATAACATGATGCAGCCTCCACCATACCATAACATGATGCAGCCTCCACCATACCCATAACATGATGCAGCCTCCACCATACCCATAACATGATGCAGCCTCCACCATACCCATAACATGATGCAGCCTCCACCATACCTATAACATGATGCAGCCACCACCATACCATAACATGATGCAGCCTCCACCATACCCATAACATGATGCAGCCACCACCATACCCATAACATGATGCAGCCACCACCATACCATAACATGATGCAGCCTCCACCATACCCATAACATGATGCAGACACCACCATACCCATAACATGATGCAGCCTCCACCATACCCATAACATGATGCAGCCACCACCATACCCATAACATGATGCAGCCACCACCATACCATAACATGATGCAGCCACCACCATACCATAACATGATGCAGCCTCCACCATACCCATAACATGATGCAGCCTCCACCATACCCATAACATGATGCAGCCTCCACCATACCCATAACATGATGCAGCCTCCACCATACCCATAACATGATGCAGCCACCACCATACCCATAACATGATGCAGCCTCCACCATACCTATAACATGATGCAGACACCACCATACCCATAACATGATGCAGCCTCCACCATACCATAACATGATGCAGCCACCACCATACCCATAACATGATGCAGCCTCCACCATACCCATAACATGATGCAGCCTCCACCATACCCATAACATGATGCAGCCACCACCATACCCATAACATGATGCAGCCACCACCATACCCATAACATGATGCAGCCACCCCCATACCATAACATGATGCAGCCTCCACCATACCCATAACATGATGCAGCCTCCACCATACCCATAACATGATGCAGCCTCCACCATAGCCATAACATGATGCAGACACCACCATACCCATAACATGATGCAGCCTCCACCATACCATAACATGATGCAGCCACCACCATACCCATAACATGATGCAGCCTCCACCATACCCATAACATGATGCAGCCTCCACCATACCCATAACATGATGCAGCCTCCACCATACCCATAACATGATGCAGCCTCCACCATACCCATAACATGATGCAGCCACCACCATACCATAACATGATGCAGCCTCCACCATACCCATAACATGATGCAGCCACCACCATACCCATAACATGATGCAGCCTCCACCATACCCATAACATGATGCAGCCTCCACCATACCCATAACATGATGCAGCCACCACCATACCCATAACATGATGCAGCCTCCACCATACCCATAACATGATGCAGCCTCCACCATACCATAACATGATGCAGCCTCCACCATACCATAACATGATGCAGCCTCCACCATACCCATAACATGATGCAGCCTCCACCATACCCATAACATGATGCAGCCACCACCATACCCATAACATGATGCAGCCTCCACCATACCCATAACATGATGCAGCCAAGTGGATGTCATGAAGTTTGGAGAGGTGAACCAACTACCAAAAATGGCTGCCGCGGCCAGCCCTGCTGCAGAGTCGGAGGCCTTGTCTATGACCACGCTTGTAGGTGAGCTAGCTAAACAAAGAAGTAGCCTAAAAGAGGATATGGCTTATCTCATCAGCACTTCGCTGGAACCTCTCCAAACCTCCATTGACGCCTTTCGAGAAACAGTCAACCCGTTTGGGGCGACTCCTCACTACACTAGAAGGTTTCTCCATTGACAACACAGAGCGGATTGCCGAGCTACAGGCAGCTGTCTCTCATATGAAAATGGCCAACACAGCTTTACTTTCCAAGGCAGATTCGTTGTAGAATCATACCAGAAGGGGAAACATCCAGATCGTTGGCGTCATGGACGGAATTAAGACAGGAGTCGACACTGTGAAATTCGTCTCTAACATGCTGGTGGAAGTGATGGGTAACGGTGTCTTTGACAAGCCGCCGGAGCTCGACCGAGCGCACATATCCCTCGCCCCAAACCCAACTCAGGGGAGCGACCAATCATAGCCCGCTTTCATCATTACCAATACAAGGAACGTGCAATGCACTGGGCAAGGGAGCATCAAACTAAATTCCGTGGCCAAGATATGATTCTACCTAGACCTGTGTGCCAAATGTATTTTTACATTGCAACAAGATGATTGCTTAACTCCAGGAGCAACCAGGGATTTCTTCAATACGTCTATACTCGGCTGAGAAGATTTCAGACAACAGGGGACATTTGGCTGACTTGCTAGCATGGCTAGCTACGCACAGCAAAAACCGGAGTGCTCAAGCTCTGACTGGTTTATTTGAATGTGGCGGTGGATTTAGCTAAGCACTTCTCCATCATTTCTAGCGGCTAGCTAGCTGAGATAGAGCTTGACATATGGACAACTACCTAGCTAGCTACATCTAGAATCGACTGAACGTAGACCTGTATCCATGTACGTAACATTTTCTGGCTGACTAACTTTCATGTGATTGTAATGCCTTTGTTTTATTGAGTGGGTGTTTAGATATATTTAGCTACCAAGATTCACTGATATGTTGGAATATTTTGGCATTGTGTTTTGTGGGGTACATTCCCTGCTGTAGACTTTGTGGTTGCGTTGCGCCTTGGTATAATATGTCACTCCCTATAGTTGGGCACAGATGCGCGGTGCGGCAGCGGGAGCGTGGCATGGAGCCCCTAACACAACCCATGGGCCAAAGTAATGACCAACAGAAGCATTTTATTTTGCTATTTGTGTTTGTTAAAGCCAATCGAGTATGTAGCTGATCGACTATTGATTGACACTGTTCATATTTGAGTTCATTTGAATTTAAAACTGTCTTTGTTAATAATTGGGAACCCTCTTGTGTATGGAAAGGTAAGTGACAGATGGTTCACCAGGAGTTTGACCCTATTTGGGGATGCCTGCAGTACACATCTCCAAACACTTAGCCCAGATTGGCAGTCGCAGCCCTCCAACGCCAGTTCCCAACCCGGTGCCTCCAGCGTCGGCCCAGAGTCACGTACGGTCCGTGCCTGCTCCGTGCACCACACCATCGGGGCGCAGCCAGAGCCTATTTTGAACACCTCCAAACACTTAGCCCAGATTGGTACTCTTGGCTCCACCCCCATCCCCACCCCTTGAGGTTACTGCTATAGGCCTATAAGATCACCTAATCACCTGAAATTGTTAGGCAATTACGTTTTGCTTGTATTGAAGTAACATTGTTGTATACTTTTGTTTTGTTTTCTGACGTAACTCAATGACTTCCCTTTCTTTTTAACTGTGTTTGGAGGAGGAGGAGGAGGAGGAGGAGGAGGAGGAGGAGGGATGAACAAAAATATTATAACAAATAAAAATTAAAAATAAGTATTGCGGAGTAACTACAATGTTGTTGACCCAGCCTCAGTTGTCTCCTATCATAGACATTGGCCTCATACTGAAATCCTTGAGCGGTTTCATTCCTCTCCGGCAACTGAGTTAGGAAGGACACCTGTAACAAAGGGGTCGAATCCTTATTGACTGAAGACATTTCAACTTTTCAATATTCATTTAATCCATTTTTAATTTAGGCTGTAACACAACAACATGTGGAAATGGTCAAGGAGTGTGAATACTTTCTGAAGGTAACTATAGCTGGGAGAGAGAGGGATAGATGGAGAGAGAGGTATAGATAGAGAGAGAGGGATAGATGGAGAGAGAGGGATAGATGGAGAGAGAGGGATAGATGGAGAGAAGGGAGAAGGAGGGAAGGAGTTAGTGGCCAGGATATGATGTTATAGCAGCAGGATATGATGTCAGACTGACCAATGACCCAGGATATGATGAGAATCTCCATCCAGGTGAAGGGGGTGGTGGTCATACGATACAGCAGGGTGGGGTCACGCTCTGGAGAGGAGGAGGAGGAGATGACGAAGATGAAGAACAACAACTATAAAGTTGCAAGCAGCAATGCCGGGGTTCAAGCTGTGGGCCCACTGTTCCACCATCAGGTCAAATTGGACACATCGCCATAGGATGGGGTCAGTCTGTTATATCTAGTGTAAATCTCCTGTCTTATCTTCTGGTCCTGTGTGAATTTAAGTATGCTCCCTAGATAGATAGATAGATAGATAGATAGATAGATAGATAGATAGATAGATAGATAGATAGATAGATAGATAGATAGATAGATAGATAGATAGATAGATAGATAGATAGATAGATAGATAGATAGATAGATAGATAGATAGATAGATAGATAGATAGATAGATAGATAGATAGATATAGATAGATAGATAGATAGATAGATGGATGGATGGATGGATGGATGGATGGATGGATGGATTTATTGATCCCCGAGGGGATATTACTTTGTCAAGCAGCAACGAAAAACAATTCTCTCACTCTACCTCCCCTCCCGGAGGACCTGAGCCTACCCGGAGGACCATGCTTCAGGACTACCTGCCCTGATGACTCCTAGCTGTCCCCAGTCCACCTGGTCGTGCTGCTGCACCGGTTTCAACTCTTCTGCCTGCGGTTATGGAACCCTGACCTGTTTATTGGACGTGCCACCCTGTCCCAGACCTGCTGTTTTCATCTCTCTCTCTCTACCGCACCTGCGCTCTATTGCACTGAAAAGCCAAGTGACATTCACTCCTGATGTATTTACCTGTTGCAACCTCTACAACCACTATGATTATTATTTGACCCTGCTGGTCATCTAACATTTGAACATCTTGGAGAAAGAACTGGCCTTAATGGCCATGAATTGTTCTAATCTCCACCCGGCACAGCCAGAAGAGGACTAGCCACCCCTCAGAGCCTGGTTCCTCTCTAGGTTTCTTCCTAGGTTCTGCCTTTCTAGGGAGTTGTTCCTAGCCACCGTGCTTCTACATCTGCATTGCTTGCTGTTTGGGGTTTTAGGCTGGGTTTCTGTATAGCACTTTGTGACATCGGCTGAGGGATTTATAAATACATTTGATTTGATTTGATGATTTGATTTGATATTTTGAACCATTTGCAATGATGTTGACTAAAGTGTTCTTCTCCATAACTGCTAGACCGATTGACACCAAATGTAGTATATTGCATCTATATACACACAGGTCCCCAACTGCTAAATTATCCAGGACTCTAGCGCAAACAATATAGTCACTATTAGCAAATGACCTTGCATTAAAGTTTTTTCCTGTCCAGCAACGCCACCATGTGGCCAAACTGAACCATACGTTACAGCTTAACTAGACTCATATCCCTGAGCATGTGTGCCAAATTTCATCAGTCAATCAGATCAAGAGATATAAACATGTGCCACCGTGTGATCGATCTGAATGTGCTTGCATATGTTTAGTCTTGACAGTATTTGGAACATGTGCACCAAGTTTTTTTTACAATACAAATACCTTTGTCTGATTTATATACTAGACCACACACACACATGACTGTTTATTGGTCTGAAGCTGCCATGTTGTTTTAGATACTAGCCTGCACAATTTAGCGTTGAGAGACCTTGGTCAACACATGGCATGTATGATGCCGATCAGTCATTTGGTGCCAGGGAAGTACCGTTTTCAGTGTTTTTCACAAAATTCTAAATGGCGGGAAATAAATCACAATAGGGTTTTACCAGCTTTGATGCTTGAACTCCTAATAATATACTGAACAACAATATAAAGGCAACACAGTTACATTTCATATCAGGAAGTCTGTTAATTGAAATAAATTCCCTAGGTCCTAATCTACGGATTCACATATAAATCTGTTGGTCACAGATACCCTGACCCTGACCCTAACCCTGACCCTGACCCTGACCCTGACCATAAACACAAAGGTAGGTGCATGTACCAGAAAAACAAAATCTGTCGTACAAGTCGATCCAGAGCATCCCAAACATGCTCAATGGATGACATGTCTGGTGAGTATGCAGGCCATGGAAGAACTGGAGACAATTTTAGCTTACAGGAATAGTGTACAGATCCTTACGACATAGTGCCGGGTATTATCATGCTGAAACATGAGGTGATGGCGGCGGATGAATGGCACGACAATAGGCCTCAGGATCTCGTCACGGTATCTCTGTGCATTCAAATTACCATCGATAAAATGCAATTGTGTTCATGTCCGTAGCTTATGCCTGCCCATACCATAATCCAGTGGTGTAAAGTACTTCAGTAAAAATACTTTTAAGACGTTTTTTAAGTCGTTTTTGTGTATCTGTACTTTATTTTACTATTTATATTTTTGACTCCACTACATTGTAACAAGTACTTCACTTTTACTTCACTACATTCCTAAGGTAAAATATGTACCTTTTACTCCATACATTTTCCCCTGACACCTAAACGTACTTGTTACATATACAGGAAGTTTACATACACCTTAGTCAATTTAAACTCAGTTCCTGACATTTCATTCTAGTAAAAATTCCCTGTCTTAGGTCAGTTAGGATCACCACTTTATTTTAAGAATGTGAAATGTCAGAATAATAGTAGAGAGAATTATTTATTTATTATTTCTTTCATCACATTCCCAGTGGGTCAGAAGTTTACATACACTCAATTAGTATTTGGTAGCATTGCCTTTAAATTGTTTAACTTGGGTCAAACGTTTCGGGCAGCCTTCCACAAGCTTCCCACAATAAGTTGGGTGAATTTAGGCCCATTCCTCCTGACAGAACTGGTGTAACTGAGTCAGGTTTGTAGGCCTCCTTGATCACACACGCTTTTTCAGTTCTGCCCACAAATTTTATATAGGATTGAGGTCAGGGCTTTGTGATGGCCACTCCAATACCTTGACTTTGTTGTCCTTAAGCCATTTTGCCACAACTTTGGAAGTATGCTTGGGGTCATTGTCCATTTGGAAGACCCATTTGAGACCAAGCTTTAACTTCCTGACTGATGTCTTGAGATGTTGCTTCAATATATCCACATCATTTTCCTTCCTCATGATGCCATCTATTTTGTGAAGTGCACCAGTCCCTCCTGCAGCAAAGCACACCCACAACATGATGCTGCCACCCCCGTGCTTCACGGCTGGGATGGTGTTCTTCAGCTTGCAAGCTTCCCCCTTTTTCCTCCAAACATAATGATGGTCATTATGGCCAAACAGTTCTATTTTTGTTTCATCAGACCAGAGGACATTTCTCCAAAAAGTACGATCTTTGTCCCAATGTGCAGTTGCATCTCTAGGAGACAGAACGCGTCTCCTTCCTGAGCGGTATGACGGCTGCGTGATCCCATGGTGTTTACACTTGCGTACTATTGTTTGTACAGATGAACATGGTACCTTCAGGCATTTGGAAATTGCTCCCAAGGATGAACCAGATTTGTGGAGGTCTACAAATTTGTTTTCTGAGGTCTTGGATGATTTCTTTAGATTTTCCCATGATGTCGAGCAAAGAGGCACTGAGACACACCTTGTTGGTGGGTCCACTATGAGACACACCTTGTTGGTGGGTCCACTATGAGACACACCTTGTTGGTGGGTCCACTATGAGACACACCTTGTTGGCGGGTCCACTATGAGACACACCTTGTTGGTGGGTCCACTATGAGACACACCTTGTTGGCGGGTCCACTTTGAGACACACCTTGTTGGTGGGTCCACTATGAGACACACCTTGTTGGCGGGTCCACTATGAGACACACCTTGTTGGTGGGTCCACTATGAGACACACCTTGTTGGCGGGTCCTCTATGAGACACACCTTGTTGGTGGGTCCTCTATGAGACACACCTTGTTGGTGGGTCCACTATGAGACACACCTTGTTGGTGGGTCCTCTATGAGATACACCTTGTTGGTGGGTCCACTATGAGACACACCTTGTTGGTGGGTCCTCTATGAGATACACCTTGTTGGTGGGTCCACTATGAGACACACCTTGTTGGTGGGTCCACTATGAGACACACCTTGTTGGTGGGTCCTCTATGAGACACATGTGGTTGTGTGGGGAGAATTAGGGGGGAGAGAGCCCTGGCATTCAGAGTTTGACAGGAATAAGATCACCTGTTGTGCAGTGAGAGCCAGTTCCTCATATAAAATAAGTGTTCCTTTTGAACTACATTTCTATAGGCTGTCATTTGATGGATTCAGTCAGCTTCCTATAGGCTAAGCCTGCCATATTTATTTCTCAACTTTCCATATATTAATCACATTGCTTCTCATAATAATGCTTTTAATGCATAGCATAGAGCAGTAGAGTAGCATAGAGCAGTAGAGTAGCATAGAGCAGTAGAGTAGCATAGAGCAGTAGAGTGGCATAGAGCAGTAGAGTGGCATAGAGCAGTAGAGTAGCATAGAGCAGTAGAGTAGCATAGCATAGAGTAGCATAGCATAGAGCAGTAGAGTAGCATAGAGCAGTAGAGTAGCATAGAGCAGTAGAGTAGCATAGAGCAGTAGAGTAGCATAGCATAGAGCAGTAGAGTAGCATAGAGCAGTAGAGTAGCATAGAGCAGTAGCATAGCATAGAGCAGTAGCATAGCATAGAGCAGTAGAGTAGCATAGAGCAGTAGAGTAGCATAGAGCAGTAGAGTAGCATAGAGCAGTAGAGTAGCATAGAGCAGAAGAGTAGCATAGAGCAGTAGAGTAGCATAGAGCAGTAGAGTAGCATAGCATAGAGCAGTAGAGTAGCATAGAGCAGTAGAGTAGCATAGAGCAGTAGAGTAGCATAGAGCAGTAGAGTGGCATAGAGCAGTAGAGTAGCATAGAGCAGTAGAGTAGCATAGAGCAGTAGAGTGGCATAGAGCAGTAGAGTAGCATAAAGCAGTAGAGTAGCATAGAGCAGTAGAGTAGCATAGAGCAGTAGAGTAGCATAGCATATAGCAGTAGAGTAGCATAGAGCAGTAGAGTAACATAGAGCAGTAGAGAAGCATAGAGCAGTAGAGTGGCATAGAGCAGTAGAGTAGCATAGAGCAGTAGAGTGGCATAGAGCAGTAGAGTAGCATAGAGCAGTAGAGTGGCATAGAGCAGTAGAGTAGCATAGAGCAGTAGAGTAGCATAGAGCAGTAGAGTGGTATAGAGCAGTAGAGTGGCATAGAGCAGTAGAGTAGCATAGAGCAGTAGAGTGGCATAGAGCAGTAGAGTAGCATAGAGCAGTAGAGTAGCATAGCATAGAGCAGTAGAGTAGCATAGAGCAGTAGAGTAGCATAGAGCAGTAGAGTAGCATAGAGCAGTAGAGTAGCATAGAGCAGTAGAGTGGCATAGAGCAGTAGAGTAGCATAGAGCAGTAGAGTAGCATAGAGCAGTAGAGTAGCATCGAGCAGTAGAGTAGCATAGAGCAGTAGAGTGGCATAGAGCAGTAGAGTGGCATAGAGCAGTAGAGTAGCATAGAGCAGTAGAGTAGCATAGAGCAGTAGAGTGGCATAGAGCAGAAGAGTGGCATAGAGCAGTAGAGTAGCATAGAGCAGTAGAGTAGCATAGCATAGAGCAGTAGAGTAGCATAGAGCAGTAGATTGGCATAGAGCAGTAGAGTGGCATAGAGCAGTAGAGTAGCATAGAGCAGTAGAGTAGCATAGAGCAGTAGCGTAGCATAGAGCAGTAGAGTAGCATAGAGCAGTAGAGTAGCATAGAGCAGTAGAGTAGCATAGAGCAGTAGAGTAGCATAGAACATTAGAGTAGCATAGAGCAGTAGAGTAGCATAGAGCAGTAGAGTAACATAGAGCAGTAGAGTAACATAGAGCAGTAGAGTAGCATAGAGCAGTAGAGTAACATAGAGCAGTAGAGTAGCATAGAGCAGTAAAGTAGCATAGAGCAGTAGAGTAGCATAGAGCAGTAGAGTAGCATAGAGCAGTAGAGTAGCATAGCATAGAGCAGTAGAGTAGCATAGAGCAGTAGAGTAGCATAGAGCAGTAGAGTAGCATAGCATAGAGCAGTAGAGTAGCATAGAGCAGTAGAGTAGAATAGAGCAGTAGAGTAGCATAGAGCAGTAGAGTAGCATAGAGCTGTAGAGTAGCATAGAGCAGTAGAGTAGCATAGAGCAGTAGAGTAGCATAGAGCAGTAGAGTAGCATAGAGCAGTAGAGTAGCATAGCATAGAGCAGTAGAGTAGCATAGAGCAGTAGAGTAGCATAGAGCAGTAGAGTAGCATAGAGCTGTAGAGTAGCATAGAGCAGTAGAGTAATATAGAGCAGTAGAGTAGCATAGAGCAGTAGAGTAGCATAGAGCAGTAGAGTAGCATAGAGCTGTAGAGTAGAGATACATTATAGTCCTAACAATGCTATTCAGTTTCACTGACGCACCCAATGCTTCGCAGCTCACTCGCTGGTGATTGTCAATGCGCTCGTGCCAAAAGCCTCTCTCTCTCTCTCTCTCTCTCTTTTTCGTAAAACAATATTTGTCAGGCCCTGACTGCGGCCAGGTCTCTAGCTCCCTCTAGTGGGAGTTGTAGGGCCACAGTCAGGACCTGACAATACACCTGGGACTTTCTGTTCAGTTCATTCAATCCCCAGTTAGAGGCAGCTGTCTTGAGTTGTCTCTCATTGGGGATTCTATTTATGTTCATTGTTTCCACCGTAGGATTCTTGTGTGTGCTTGTGGTCTCCTTGACACCAGTCGACGGTACGGTCTCTGTGTATGCCACTCCAGTCTGGTAGATCAGTGGAGGAACAGGCGAAGTGGTGTTGAGGGTGTGGATGCTTGTGGTCTCCTTGACACCAGTTGACGGTACGGTCTCTGTGTATGCCACTCCAGTCTGGTAGATCAGTGGAGTAACAGGCGAAGTGGTGGTGAGGGTGTGGATGCTTGTGGTCTCCTTGACACCAGTTGACGGTACGGTCTCTGTGTATGCCACTCCAGTCTGGTAGATCAGTGGAGTAACAGGCGAAGTGGTGGTGAGGGTGTGGATGCTTGTGGTCTCCTTGACACCAGTTGACGGTACGGTCTCTGTGTATGCCACTCCAGTCTGGTAGATCAGTGGAGGAACAGGCGAAGTGGTGGTGAGGGTGTGGATGCTTGTGGTCTCCTTGACACCAGTTGACGGTACGGTCTCTGTGTATGCCACTCCAGTCTGGTAGATCAGTGGAGTAACAGGCGAAGTGGTGGTGAGGGTGTGGATGCTTGTGGTCTCCTTGACACCAGTTGACGGTACGGTCTCTGTGTATGCCACTCCAGTCTGGTAGATCAGTGGAGGAACAGGCGAAGTGGTGGTGAGGGTGTGGATGCTTGTGGTCTCCTTGACACCAGTTGACGGTACGGTCTCTGTGTATGCCACTCCAGTCTGGTAGATCAGTGGAGTAACAGGCGAAGTGGTGGTGAGGGTGTGGATGCTTGTGGTCTCCTTGACACCAGTCGACGGTACGGTCTCTGTGTTCGTTAAGTTGTTTATTTTCTGGTCGATAATAAACATGTTTCCACGCTCTTCTCACTCTGCGCCTCATTACCTCACCACTAACCGTGACAATATTTGGAAGTTGATCAAATACATTGGTAGCCTACAGCTTCTCTTCTCTTTTCAGAAACCTGTTTTCCTTCCATTGTATTTGAAATATTGTAAAATGCCTGTTCTGTCTGCATGCTGTTTTTACACTGACACATTTGCTGAGCGTTCCCGACTGTAGACTATTCCATGTTATTGGGCGACAATCCACAGCTAGGCTATTTTTTAAAAGACGCTATAGATCATCTGTGGCTGAATTATAGGCCTTCTCATTGTGCAGCTATTCTGAATTATTTCACTTCTTTCTGAACAGACAGCAGTAATTCTATAACTTTGGCAGGGATGCAGTTTCCCCAGAACCCTTTGCCAGCTATGATTCTATAAGGAAATAAATGATGAATATCAACGCTGGAGAGATGAGAGTTGCAGGCTGATGTCTATCAGAGCAGAGAGGGAGAGAGAGCTGTGAGAGATACTGCCACGCTTCTCACACGCGTTGGTCTCAAACATAGATTACAATGTTGCGCAAACCATAAACCCTTAACAAAGAGAAAACTCAAATGAACTTTGATCGCTTTTAACTGCAAAAAGTGAAGAAAAAAAATATGCCATAAGAGGTACCAGATCCGTCCAAAATAGAGAGGTGCCGGATCCTGTTAAGTATTGGTTAGGGTTAGACAGACCTTGTGGTTGGTTCTGTTGTGGTCGCGTAGGGAGATGTGTGGTCATATTGGGTAGCAGTGTGGTCCCAGCGAAGCGGTCGGCAGCGTTCATGACCAGCAGACACAGGAAGATGGAGAAGGAGGAAGCGTGGGCAACAAACTTCATGAAGGGACTCCTCATTACCCTCCCTACCTGGGGGAGGCAGGGAACCACTAGTAGTATAACAGCTGTAGGGTGGAGGGGTTAGGGTGTAGTGTAGTGTGTGGAGGGACTCCTCATTACCCTCCCTACCTGGGGGAGGCAGGGAACCACTAGTAGTATAACAGCTGTAGGGTGGAGGGGTTAGGGTGTAGTGTAGTGTGTGGAGGGACTCCTCATCACCCTCCCTACCTGGGGGAGGCAGGGAACCACTAGTAGTATAACAGCTGTAGGGTGGAGGGGTTAGGGTGTAGTGTAGTGTGTGGAGGGACTCCTCATTACCCTCCCTACCTGGGGGAGGCAGGGAACCACTAGTAGTATAACAGCTGTAGGGTGGAGGGGTTAGGGTGTAGTGTAGTGTGTGGAGGGACTCCTCATCACCCTCCCTACCTGGGGGAGACAGGGAACCACTAGTAGTATAACAGCTGTAGGGTGGAGGGGTTAGGGTGTAGTGTAGTGTGTGGAGGGACTCCTCATCACCCTCCCTACCTGGGGGAGGCAGGGAACCACTAGTAGTATAACAGCTGTAGGGTGGAGGGGTTAGGGTGTAGTGTAGTGTGTGGAGGGACTCCTCATCACCCTCCCTACCTGGGGGAGGCAGGGAACCACTAGTAGTATAACAGCTGTAGGGTGGAGGGGTTAGGGTGTAGTGTAGTGTGTGGAGGGACTCCTCATTACCCTCCCTACCTGGGGGAGGCAGGGAACCACTAGTAGTATAACAGCTGTAGGGTGGAGGGGTTAGGGTGTAGTGTAGTGTGTGGAGGGACTCCTCATTACCCTCCCTACCTGGGGGAGACAGGGAACCACTAGTAGTATAACAGCTGTAGGGTGGAGGGGTTAGGGTGTAGTGTAGTGTGTGGAGGGACTCCTCATCACCCTCCCTACCTGGGGGAGGCAGGGAACCACTAGTAGTATAACAGCTGTAGGGTGGAGGGGTTAGGGTGTAGTGTAGTGTGTGGAGGGACTCCTCATCACCCTCCCTACCTGGGGGAGGCAGGGAACCACTAGTAGTATAACAGCTGTAGGGTGGAGGGGTTAGGGTGTAGTGTAGTGTGTGGAGGGACTCCTCATTACCCTCCCTACCTGGGGGAGACAGGGAACCACTAGTAGTATAACAGCTGTAGGGTGGAGGGGTTAGGGTGTAGTGTAGTGTGTGGAGGGACTCCTCATTACCCTCCCTACCTGGGGGAGGCAGGGAACCACTAGTAGTATAACAGCTGTAGGGTGGAGGGGTTAGGGTGTAGTGTAGTGTGTGGAGGGACTCCTCATCACCCTCCCTACCTGGGGGAGACAGGGAACCACGAGTAGTATAACAGCTGTAGGGTGGAGGGGTTAGGGTGTAGTGTAGTGTGTGGAGGGACTCCTCATCACCCTCCCTACCTGGGGGAGGCAGGGAACCACTAGTAGTATAACAGCTGTAGGGTGGAGGGGTTAGGGTGTAGTGTAGTGTGTGGAGGGACTCCTCATCACCCTCCCTACCTGGGGGAGACAGGGAACCACTAGTAGTATAACAGCTGTAGGGTGGAGGGGTTAGGGTGTAGTGTAGTGTGTGGAGGGACTCCTCATCACCCTCCCTACCTGGGGGAGGCAGGGAACCACTAGTAGTATAACAGCTGTAGGGTGGAGGGGTTAGGGTGTAGTGTAGTGTGTGGAGGGACTCCTCATTACCCTCCCTACCTGGGGGAGGCAGGGAACCACTAGTAGTATAACAGCTGTAGGGTGGAGGGGTTAGGGTGTAGTGTAGTGTGTGGAGGGACTCCTCATCACCCTCCCTACCTGGGGGAGGCAGGGAACCACTAGTAGTATAACAGCTGTAGGGTGGAGGGGTTAGGGTGTAGTGTAGTGTGTGGAGGGACTCCTCATCACCCTCCCTACCTGGGGGAGACAGGGAACCACTAGTAGTATAACAGCTGTAGGGTGGAGGGGTTAGGGTGCAGTGTGCAGGGGTTAGTGTGTAGTGTGTAGGGTACCTACCCTACTGCAGGGGGCCACCAGGTAAGCCAGAGCTAGTCCAGGTAGTCCAACAGCCACTCCCAGGACCACTAGTAGTTTAACGGCTGTAGTCTGCTGTCTCAGACCTGGTAGGCTCTCATACCAGATAGACAACAACTGCTGCTGACAGTTAGGATGTGCTACAAACTGGAGGGAGGGAGGGAGGGAGGGAGGGAGGGAGGGAGGGAGGGAGGGAGTTAAAATAGACTGACTGCATCACACAGTTACTAGACATCCATAAGCGCATGCAGGTCTGTGTGTGTACTGACCTTCTTGAGTTCATATTTGATGGCCAGTTTGAGTCGTGTGAGTGAGGGTCGACCAGGTGGATGGCACTTCTCCTCTGAGTCAGTATCTCCACTCAGTATAGCCTCAACCTCCTCAGTGCTGCGACATAGATCCAACAGGCCTACCACATAGTCTTTACACTGCGCAGACAGACGACGGTAGTCATTCTACAGGGAGGTAGAGAGAGAGAGAGAGAGACACAGCAAGACACAGAGAGAGAGGGAGGGAGAGAGAGAGAGAGAGACACAGCAAGACACAGAGAGAGAGAGAGAGAGAGAGAGACAGAGAGAGACAGAGAGAGAGAGAGAGAGAGAGAGAGAGAGAGACAGAGAGAGAGAGAGAGAGAGAGAGCGCGAGAGACAGAGAGAGAGAGAGAGAGAGAGAGAGACAGAGAGGGAGAAACAGAGAGAGAGACACGTTAATGCTGTTTATGCTACTTTTCACTTGTCTATGCATAATTGTGTGCGTGTGCATATACAGTTGAAGTCGGACGTTTACATCCACTTAGGTTGAAGTCATTAAAACTCATTTTTCAACCACTCCACAGATTTCATGTTAACAAACTATAGTTTTGGCAAGTCGGTTAGGACATCTACTTGGTGCATGACACAAGTAATTCTTCCAACAATTGTTTACAGACAGATTATTTCACTTATAATTCACTATATCACAATTCCAGTGGGTCAGAAGTTTACATACACTAAGTTGACTGTGCCTTTAAACAGCTTTGAAAATTCCAAAAAATTATGCCATGGCTTTAGAAGCTTCTGATAGGCTAATTTACATAATTTGAGTCAATTGGAGGTCTACCTGTGAACTGGAGGAGATGCGTTCTGTCTCCTAGAGATGAACGTACTTTGGTGAAAAAAGTGCAAATCAATCCCAGAACAACAGCAAAGGACCTTGTGAAGATGCCGGAGGAAACAGGTACAAAAGTATCTATATCAACAGTAAAACGAGTCCTATATCAACATAACCTGAAAGGCCGCTCAGCAAGGAAGAAGCCACTGCTCCAAAACTGCCATAAAAAAGCCAGACTACGGTTTGCAACTGCACATGGGGACAAAGATCATACTTTTTGGAGAAATGTCCTCTGGTCTGATTAAACAAAAATAGAACTGTTTGGCCATAATGACCATCGTTATGTTTGGAGGAAAAAGGGGGAGGCTTGCAAGCCGAAGAACACCATCCCAACCGTGAAGCACGGGGGTGGCAGCATCATGTTGTGGGGGTGCTTTGCTGCAGGAGGGACTGGTGCACTTCACAAAATAGATGGCATCATGAGGAAGGAAAATGATGTGGATATATTGAAGCAACATCTCAAGACATCAGTCAGGAAGTTAAAGCTTGGTCTCAAATGGTTCTTCCAAATGAACAATGACCCCAAGCATACTTCCAAAGTTGTGGCAAAATGGCTTAAGGACAACAAAGTCAAGGTATTGGAGTGGCCATCACAAAGCCCTGACCTCAATCCTATAGAACATTTACTAATTGAGTGTATGTAAACTTCTGACCCACTGGGAATGTGAAATAAAATAAAAGCTGAAATAAATCATTCTCTCTACTATTATTCTGACATTTAACATTCTTAAAATAAAGTGGTGATCCTAACTGACATAAAACAGGGAATTGTTACTAGGATTAATTGTCAGGAATTGTGAAAAACTGAGTTTAAATGTAGTTGGCTAAGGTGTATGTAAACTTCTGACTTCAACAGTATGTGTGTGCATGTGTATGTGTGCGGTATGTACATTGGTACCTTCATACCTACATGGTTGTGTTCATATTCTGTGTATAGCGCACAGGTGTGTATAGTGACCCGTGTGTGTGCGTGTATGTTAGTGTGTGCCAGTGTGTGTGTGTGCGTGTATGTTAGTGTGTGCCAGTGTGTGTGTGTGCGTGTATGTTAGTGTGTGCCAGTGTGTGTGTGTGCGTGTGTGTTGGTGTGTGGCTGTGTGTGTGTGTGCGCCAGTGTGTGTGTGTGCGTGTATGTTAGTGTGTGCCAGTGTGTGTGTGTGCGTGTATGTTAGTGTGTGCCAGTGTGTGTGTGTGCGTGTGTGTTGGTGTGTGGCTGTGTGTGTGTGTGTGCGTGTGTGTTGGTGTGTGCCAGTGTGTGTGTGTGCGTGTAGGTTAGTGTGTGCCAGTGTGTGTGTGTGCGTGTATGTTAGTGTGTGCCAGTGTGTGTGTGTGCGTGTATGTTAGTGTGTGCCAGTGTGTGTGTGTGCGTGTATGTTAGTGTGTGCCAGTGTGTGTGTGTGCGTGTGTGTTGGTGTGTGGCTGTGCGTGTGTGTTGGTGTGTGGCTGTGTGTGTGTGTGCGTGTGTGTTGGTGTGTGCCAGTGTGTGTGTGTGCGTGTGTGTTGGTGTGTGGCTGTGTGTGTGTGTGCATGTTTGTGCACCTTAAACTCCTTCTCGATGTTGGCCAGGACAGCTAGCTCGTTACTGAGCTCCAGGGCGGCTAATACTGGATCCTCATTGGACAGCGAGAGGTAGGCGGGGCTTGCCAGGCCACGGTAAGCGTTGATTCTGGACCGTGAGTGGCTGAAGGAGTCATACTGCTGCTGGTAGTTGCACGAATCACAGCAGCAGAAGTAGTCATGGGGCGGGTCTATACGGGCTCCTTTACCCAATAGGTTGTGGATAATCTCATATTCATGACAATGAGCTGCTAGAATCACTGGAGTCACATCATGGGAGAAACTGGAGAGAGAGAGAGAGAGAGAGAGAGAGACAGAGACAGAGAGAGAGAGAGAGAGAGAGAGAGAGAGAGACAGAGAGAGAGAGAGAGAGAGAGAGAGAGAGAGAGAGAGAGAGAGAGAGAGAGAGAGAGAGAGAGAGAGAGAGAGAGAGAGAGAGAGAGAGAGAGAGAGAGAGAGAATTGATGAAAAGTGGGGTTGGGGGAAAAACATACAACATTATAAAATCCATGTACACATAAACAAGTGTGCTGTTAAAATTGGCAAAAAACACATTTCTTTCCACAGGGCCGGGGGGTGAGACAGGGATGCAGTTTAAGCCCCACCCTCTTCAACATATATATATACATTAATTGGCGAGGGCACTAGAACAGTCTGCAGCACCCGGCCTCACCCTACTAGAATCTGAAGTCAAATGTCCACTATTTGCTGATGATCTGGTGCTTCTGTCCCCAACCAAGGAGGTCCTACAGCAGCACCTAGATCTTCTGCAAAGATTCTGTCAGACCTGGGACCTGACAGTAAACCTCAGTAAGACAAGAATAATGGTGTTCCAAAAAAGGTCCAGTTGCCAGGACCACAAATACAAATTCCATCTAGACATCGTTGCTCTAGAGTACACAATAAACTATACATACCTGGGCCTAAACATCAGCGCCACAGGTAACTTCCACAAAGCTGTGAACGATCTGAGAGACAAGGCAAGAAGGGCCTTCTATGCCATCAAACGGAACATAAACTTAGACATACCAATTAGGATCTGGCTACAAATACTTGAATCAGTTATAGAACAGATTGTCCTTTATGGTTCTGAGGTCTGGTGTCGGCTCACCAACCAAGATTTCACAAAATGTGTCAAACACCAAATAATGCAGTTTTTTTCATAAATCCGTAATCCAGATCCCTGCACCGTCTCTTTCATAAATCCGTAATCCAGATCCCTGCACCGTCTCATTCATAAATCCGTAATCCAGATCCCTGCACAGTCTCATTCATAAATCCGTAATCCAGATCCTTGCACCGTCTCATTCATAAATCCGTAATCCAGATCCTTGCACCGTCTCATTCATAAATCCGTAATCCAGATCCCTGCACCGTCTCATTCATAAATCCGTAATCCAGATCCCTGCACCGTCTCATTCATAAATCCGTAATCCAGATCCCTGCACAGTCTCATTCATAAATCCGTAATCCAGATCCCTGCACAGTCTCATTCATAAATCCGTAATCCAGATCCCTGCACTGTCTCATTCATAAATCCGTAATCCAGATCCCTGCACCGTCTCATTCAAGATCTTCATCTATTTTCTAGCCTCTCTGAAACCTAATTATGACAAGTGTACCATATTAGGTATTGGATTGTTAAAAGACAGTGTCAACAAAAAACTAAATATTTCAGAAAAATAGTTTGATAACGAATGTAAAACAACTAGAAAACACTGAAGACTAAACAACCCAGAGATACACTATGAATACTGTGAAACTCTGGAACAGTATAAACATACACTGACTAAAACAACCCAGAGATACACTATGAATACTGTGAAACTCTGAAACAGTAGAAACATACACTGACTAAAACAACCCAGAGATACACTATGAATACTGTGAAACTCTGAAACAGTAGAAACATACACTGACTAAAACAACCCAGAGATACACTATGAATACTGTGAAACTCTGAAACAGTAGAAACATACACTGACTAAAACAACCCAGAGATACACTATGAATACTGTGAAACTCTGGAACAGTAGAAACATACACTGACTAAAACAACCCAGAGATACACTATGAATACTCTGAAACAGTAGAAACATACACTGAAACACAAGAAATGTAATTATACCAATAAGACACTTGATGAAATTGAAAATGCAATTGACCAGAATCAGTTCTGGGACATGTGGAACAATTTAAGCACGACAAAGACACAAGAATTAGAATGTGAAAAAATTATTTTGACAATCTATACATCCCACACAAAAAAACATTCCACACAAAAAAACATTCCACACAAAAAAACATTCCACACAAAAAAACATTCCACACAAAAAACATCCCACACAAAAAAACATTCCACACAAAAAACATCCCACACAAAAAAACATTCCACACAAAAAACATCCCACACAAAAAAACATCCCACACAAAAAAACATTCCACACAAAAAAACATCCCACACAAAAAAACATTCCACACAAAAAAAATATCCCACACAAAAAACATCCCACACAAAAAACATCCCACACGAAAAAACATTCCACACAAAAAAACATCCCACACAAAAAAACATTCCACACAAAAAAACATTCCACACAAAAAAACATTCCACACAAAAAACCATTCCACACAAAAAACATCCCACACAAAAAAACATTCCACACAAAAAAACATTCCACACAAAAAACATCCCACACAAAAAAACATTCCACACAAAAAACATCCCACACAAAAAAACATCCCACACAAAAAAACATTCCACACAAAAAAACATCCCACACAAAAAAACATTCCACACAAAAAAAATATCCCACACAAAAAACATCCCACACACAAAAAACATCCCACACACAAAAAACATCCCACACAAAAAACATCCCACACACAAAAAACATCCCACACACAAAAACATTCCACACAAAAAAACATCCCACACAAAAAAACATTCCACACAAAAAATATATCCCACACAAAAAACATCCCACACACAAAAAACATCCCACACAAAAAAACATTCCACACAAAAAAAATATTCCACACAAAAAACATCCCACACAAAAAAACATCCCACACAAAAAAACATTCCACACAAAAAAACATTCCACACAAAAAAAATATCCCACACAAAAAACATCCCACACACAAAAAACATCCCACACACAAAAAACATCCCACACAAAAAACATCCCACACACAAAAAACATCCCACACACAAAAAACATCCCACACACAAAAAACATCCCACACACAAAAAACATCCCACACAAAAAACATCCCACACACAAAAAACATCCCACACACAAAAAACATCCCACACACAAAAAACATCCCACACACAAAAACATCCCACACAAAAAAAACATCCCACAAAAAGACTTACAACAATTAGAAACTCAAGGAAAAATGTATCATCCTTGAATCAGTCATTAAAAACAACCAGAACCCATTAGAACCCAACAACCCAACAAGAACTACATGAAGAGCTACAATCTATAAAACCAAAGAAGGCTTGTGGTCTAGATAACATCAGAAATGAAATGCTGAAAAACAGCACAGTTACAAAATGCTGTGCTTAGATTGTTCAACATGATACTAACTTCTGTCTGCTTTCCTGATGTCTGGAACCAGGGGTTCATCTCCCCAATACACAAAAGTGGAGACAAATCAGATCCCATAATTACAGGGACATTTGCGTAAACAGCAGATTGGGAATGGTTTTATGTAGCATTTTGAATTCAAGAATCCAAACCTTTCTTCAAGATATTTGTTTTAGAAGTAAATGTCAAACATAATTATTTTCGCAATGTTCGACAGAGAAAGAGAGACAGTATATAGACATTATATGTAGACAGTATATAGACATTTTATGTAGACAGTATATAGACATTTTATGTAGACAGTATATAGACATTTTATGTAGACAGTATATAGACATTATATGTAGACAGTATATAGACATTATATGTAGACATTATATGTAGACAGTATATGTAGACATTATATAGACATTATATGTAGACAGTATATAGACATTATATGTAGACAGTATATAGACATTATATGTAGACAGTATATAGACATTATATGTAGACAGTATATAGACATTATATGTAGACAGTATATAGACATTATATGTAGACATTATATGTAGACAGTATATGTAGACAGTATATAGACATTATATGTAGACAGTATATAGACATTATATGTAGACATTATATGTAGACAGTATATGTAGACAGTATATAGACATTATATGTAGACAGTATATAGACATTATATGTAGACAGTATATAGACATTATATGTAGACAGTATATAGACATTATATGACATTTGAAAAGTTATTTTGGAACTTCTGAGTGTAATGTTTACTGTTAATTGCTATTGTTTACTATCTACTTAACATATGTTTCCCATGTCAATAAAGCCCTTACATTGAAATTGAATTGAGAGAGAGAGAGAGAAAGAGAGAGAGAGAGAGAGAGAGAGAGAGAGAGAGAGAAAAAATTTAAAAAAATAAAAATAATGATTTATTTAATAAAAATAATAAATAATAATAAAAATAATGATTTTCCAGACAAATTCCAGATCCCAGGGAATAAAACCAAAGTTCTCAATTGGTGCAAAACATATAGAGTATTGCACACAATACAACTATTTAGGTTTAAAAATAAGTTGGACTGGACACCTAAATAATGCAGTGAATGAACTGAGAGACAAAGCACGCAGGGCATTCTACGCCATTAAAAAACTAATCCAAATTGAAATACCTATTACAATTTGGCAAAAACGAATTAAATGTGTGATTGAACCAATCGCACTCTATGGCAGCGAGGTGTGGGGTCCACTTACAAAACAAGATTTTACCCACTGGGACAAACATCCCATTGAGACCTTGCACACAGAACTTTGTAAGATTCTCCTACATGTCCAGAGGAAAACTACAAACAATGCATGCAGGTCAGAATTAGGCCGATATCCACTAATATTAAAAACTCAAAAAAGAGCAATTAAGTTTTGGAAACACCTAAAACACAGTGACCCCCTCTCATATCATTACCAAGCCCTGCAATACCAAGAGTTGAGCAAAGATAAGAGTCCCTTCATCCAACTGGTCCGGGGGCTGAGTTCACAAACTTGTTCCACTAACACACTGAAGCCTCAGGACCAGAACATCCAATCAATCAGAATTAACCAAATTACAAAACATCTAAAACAAAACTACATGACCTACTGGAAAACACAAACACAAGCACAAAGCAAAATGCAGTGCTATTTGGCCCTAAATCGACAGTACACCATGGCAAACTATCTGACCATGGTGACTGATCAAAACCTCAGGAAAACCTTGACAAAGTACAGGCTCAGTGAGCACAGCCTTGCTATTGAGAAGGGTAGACACAGGAAAACCTGGCTCCCTGTAGAGGAAAGGCTGTGCAACCACTGCACCACAGCAGAACCAGAGACAGAGCTGCATTTCCTGACCAAATGTCAAAAATATAAAACTATCAGAGAGAGTCACTTCCCCAAATTTGAACAAGTAGTCCGGGGCTTTGAGGACCTCTCTGAAATAGAAAGGCTGCCAATCCTTTTGGGGGAAGACATGGACAGCTGTGCGCTGGCAGCATGCTATGTTGCTGCCTGCCACAAGTTGAGGGACAGTGCCTGACATATTTAATGCAATTTTTCCTGTTGTTATTTGTTCTTTGATGTAATTATATTTAAAAAATATATATATATGTGTATGTATGTATATATATATAAAATAGAAAAAAAAAAAATATATATATATATAAATATAAAAGATTTTTAAAAAAAATTGATGTATGATACTTTGGCAATATGTACATTGTTGCGTCATGCCAATAAAGTGAATTGAATTTAATTGAATTGATAGAGAGAGAGATAGAGAGAGAGAGCGAGAGAGAGATTGTACACACACACATACACACTAAGTACACAAAACATTAAAAACAGACTGACCAGGTGAAAGCTATGATCCTTTATTGAGGTTACATCCATTGTGGAACACTTTTCACACCTTGTGTGTCGAATGCCCCGACAAATGGAGGTCAATATTAGGAAAGGGTTCTTAATGTTTTGTAAACTCATTTTTGCATAATATAGCTGTTATAATTACTGGGGTCATGTCATGGGAGAAACACAAGCATATAGACAAACACAAAAACACATTATACACACAGTTACATTACACCCCCCGCACCCCTCTCACCGTGTCCCATCCTCATCATAAGCGTAGAAGTCATCCAACATGTCCACCTGGGCAGGGCTTGCTGTCAGGCGCCGTGCGTCACTGAACGACTGGTGGCCTAGCAACACCTCCGTTATACGCACATAACCCTTACCTAGGACACACACACACACACACACACACACACACTGAGTAATGGAGTAAGTGTACCTCTCTCTCTCTCTCTCTCACTCTCTCTCTCTATCTTACTCTCTCACTCTCTCTCTCTCTCTCTCTCTCTCTCTCCCTTACTGATGGCCAGTAGCAGAGCGTCTCCCACCCTGGATAGCTCCTCTCGCCCCAGCAGCAACTCAGTCACCTCTAGATGCTCATTGGCCACCGCCAGCTGTAATGCATTCTGGCCCATGTAGTCGACTGCGTTCACGTTGAGACTGGGCATGTGCAGGACCATGCGTCGCACCTCGTGGGAGAAGGAAATAATGGTTATTATTTTTATTAGCTTTTTGAGGGCATTCATTCATTCAAAATTCTGTTTCAGACAATATAGCCCTAGGCCGGGATTCAATTCAAGGAGCCTTACAGGAGCTCACAATGAGCCTTTTAAAAGGTATTGTGGCGAGCTCAGCCAGAAGAAGATGGCAAGAGACAGATTTATTTACCAGAGAGTTCCTGTGCCCCATACACCGCACGACTACAGGAACGTCACACTTTATTGTCCTCTTTCAGCTTTCGGCAACGAACCTAACCTCCGGCCATGCAAGGCTCGGTAACGGTAGGCACCCTAACATTCCCCCCTCCCCCCATAACCTGAACTAAGACAACTTAAGGAATGTAACTCACTGTGGTGAATTAAAGCCTGGTCCTAATGTTTGAAACAGAGATATAACTCACTGTGGTGAATTAAAGCCTGGTCCTAATGTTTGAAACAGAGATATAACTCACTGTGGTGAATTAAAGCCTGGTCCTAATGTTTGAAACAGAGATATAACTCACTGTGGTGAATTAAAGCCTGGTCCTAATGTTTGAAACCGAGATATAACTCACTGTGGTGAATTAAAGCCTGGTCCTAATGTTTGAAACAGAGATATAACTCACTGTGGTGAATTAAAGCCTGGTCCTAATGTTTGAAACAGAGATATATGTCAGGCTCTGGCCATAGAGAAGCCTATTTGCTTCTCTATGTAGCTATGGTCAGAGTCTGACAGTGTCTTTCTTTTCTGTTTCTGTGTCGGGTTGGGGTGGATCCCTAATTAGAGGCAGCTGCACCGCATTGTCTCTAATTAGGGATTCCATATATGTTGAGTCTGTCCCTCACTCGGGTGTGGGTTGTTATCGATGTATGTCGCAGTCACGGTGCAAGTAAGTGTGTTTTGTTTACGTCCGTTCATTTGGTGTGTGTTGTGAACGTGACGTTAGTCTGTTCGTTAAGTCTTTTCGTGTTTCGTTAGTTCGTCATTTGGATTTGTTTTACATAGTATAGTAGTGTTTTTATCTATACATAGTAAAATAAAAAATCATGTCGAACTATCCCTGCGCTGCGTCTTGGTCTCTCCAAACACCCGTTCATGACAGAACAACCCACCATAAGGAGACCAAGCAGCGAAGGAAAAAGGGGAAGCGACGACGGACCCAAAAGGAACAGCCTGGAGCCCAGACACCCCAAACGATTGTCGGAGAGGGGCTATGGGGGTGGTCGGGGGTAGACGGAGAGGAGCCCCGGCCACCGCACTCGTGGGGGATCCCGGAAGAGCCCCTACAGCCAAGGGAGCAGAGTTACGGAGAGGAGAGGAGAGGAGAGGAGAGGAGGACGATGACGTACTTCTGTTCCCTCTCTCGTGGGGACTCTTGGAGGAGATCTCACGAGGAGGGGATTGGCGATGGAGTGAGGAAGATCGGGGCTGTCACAGCCTCCCAACGCCAGTTCCCAACCCAGTGCCTCCAGCGCCGACCCAGAGCCAACAGGGGTCCGTCAGGGCTGTGAGCACCACACCATCGGTGCGCAGCCAGAGCCCGGAGAGGCTGAAGACGGGGAATCGCCCACCACTTCGTCTGCCCACAGATCAGGATCGGGAGAAGCCCGAGGGGTTCTCTAAATACCCGGAGGAGGAGCAGACGAGGTGGTGGAGAGCCTGGGTTGCGCTTCCGCTGGAGGCTCAGAAGGACCCACTCCTCCAGGAGATAGAGGAGGAGAGGGACTTTGAGCGCCGACGAGTACTAGTGCTGAGGCTAATGGACAGACGACCACCTCCAGCGAAGGTCAGCAGCCCGCCACATCCAGCGAAGGTCAGCGTCCCGCCACCTCCAGCGAAGGTCAGCGTCCCGCCACCTCCAGCGAAGGTCAGCGTCCCGCCACCTCCAGCGAAGGTCAGCGTCCCGCCACCTCCAGCGAAGGTCAGCGTCCCGCCACCTCCAGCGAAGGTCAGCGTCCCGCCACCTGCAGCGAAGGTCAGCGTCCCGCCACCTGCAGCGAAGGTCAGCAGCCCTGAACCTCCAGCCATCTGCTCCACCTCAGTGCCGGAGCAGTCCGCTCCACCGGTACCCAGTCCGGGTCCAGCCGCCTGCTCCGCCTCAGTGCCTGAGCAGTCCGCTCCACCGGTGCCCAATGCGGGTCTAGCCGTCTGCTCCGCCGCAGTGCCAGAGCAGTCCGCTCCTCCGGTACCCAGTCCGGGTCCAGCCACCTGCTCCCCCGCAGTGCCAGAGCAGTCCACTCCACCGGTACCCAGTCCGGGTCCAGCCGCCTGCTCCGCCTCAGTGCCAGAGCAGTCCGCTCCACCGGTACCCAGTCCGGGTCCAGCCGCCTGCTCCGCCTCAGTGCCAGAGCAGTCCGCTCCACCGGTACCCAGTCCGGGTCCAGCCGTCTGCTCCGCCTCAGTGCCAGAGCAGTCCGCTCCACCGGTACCCAGTCCGGGTCCAGCCGTCTGCTCCGCCTCAGTGCCAGAGCAGTCCGCTCCACCGGTACCCAATCCGGGTCCAGCCGTCTGCTCCGCCGCAGTGCCAGAGCAGTCCGCTCCACCAGTACCAAGTCCGGGCCCGGTTTTTTGCCCAGCTCCATGGCCGGAGCCGTTTATCCCACCGGTGCCCAGTCCGGGCCCGGTTGTTTTCCCCGCTCCATGAACGGAGCCGTTTGTCCCACCGGTGCCCAGTCCGGGCCCGGTTGTTTTCCCCGCTCCATGGCCGGAGCCGTTTGTCCCACCGGTGCCCAGTCCGGGCCCGGTTGTTTTCCCCGCTCCATGGCCGGAGCCGTTTGCCCCACCGGTGCCCAGTCCGGGCCCGGGCGTTTTTCCCGCTCCATGGCCGGAGCCGTTTGCCCCACCGGTGCCCAGTCCGGGCCCGGGCGTTTTTCCCGCTCCATGGCCGGAGCCGTTTGCCCCACCGGTGCCCAGTCCGGACCCGGTTGTTTTCCCCGCTCCATGGCCGGAGCCGTTTGCCCTACCGGTGCCCAGTCCGGGCCCGGGCGTTTTCCCCGCTCCATGGCCGGAGCCGTTGGCCCCACCGGTACCCAGTCCGGGCCCAGCGATAAGGAGGGGCCATGGGAAAAAACTGTCCACATCGCCGGAGCCAGAGCCGCCCCCGAGGGACTAATCTTCCCTCCCATTAACCCCCCCTGTTTTGTGTGTTTGTTTTTGGGGGTTTTTGGCGTCCGGGAGTCCGCGCCTTGGGGGGGGGGGGGGTACTGTCAGGCTCTGGCCATAGAGAAGCCTATGGCCAGCTATGGTCAGAGTCTGACAGTGTCTTTCTTTTCTGTTTCTGTGTCGGGTTGGGGTGGATCTCTAATTAGAGGCAGCTGCACCGCATTGTCTCTAATTAGGGATTCCATATATGTTGAGTCTGTCCCTCACTCGGGTGTGGGTTGTTATCGATGTATGTCGCAGTCACGGTGTAAGTAAGTGTGTTTTGTTTACGTCCGTTCATTTGGTGTGTGTTGTGAACGTGACGTTAAGTCTTTTCGTGTTTCGTTAGTTCGTCATTTGGATTTGTTTTACATAGTATAGTAGTGTTTTTATCTATACATAGTAAAATAAAAAATCATGTCGAACTATCCCTGCGCTGCGTCTTGGTCTCTCCAAACACCCGTTCGTGACAATATAACTCACTGTGGTGAATTAAAGCCTGGTCCTAATGTTTGAAACAGAGATATAACTCACTGTGGTGAATTAAAGCCTGGTCCTAATGTTTGAAACAGAGATATAACTCACTGTGGTGAATTAAAGCCTGGTCGAAACAGGCTTTAATTTTAGAAACTCCCCAAATACAGGTGTGTCAAGCTTGTAGCTTCATACCCAAGAAGACTCAAGGCTGTAATCACTGCCAAATGTGCTTCAACAAAGTACTGAGTAAAGGGTCTGAATACTTATGTAAATGTGATATTTCGTTTTTTTATTTTGAATACATTTGCAAAAATGTCTAAACCCGTTTTTTCTTTGTCATTATGGGGTATTGTGTGTAGATTGATGAGGGGAAAAACTATTTCCTACATTTTATAAAAAGGCTGTAACGTAACGGATTGTGGAAAAAGTCAATGGGTCACTGTATATGACCCCTCTGTGGAAAGGTGAGGCTCACACGAACACATACATGTCAGTGTTTTGCTTTAGGACGACCACAGGCCTCACAAGACTTTTCTGAAGGTCCCTCGGTACCAGTAGAAAAAAAAAATATATATATACAGCGGGTGAAATAAGTATTGAACACGTCACCATTTTTCTCAGTAAATATATTTCCAAAGGTGCTATTGACATGAACGTTTCACCAGATGTTGGTAACAACCCAAGTAATCCATACATATAAAGAAACCAAAACAAATAAGTTCAGAAATTAAGTTATGTGTAATAATGTGAAATGACACAGGGAAAAAGTATTGAACACATGAAGACAGGGAGATTCAAAAAGGCATGGAAAGCCAAGACAACAGCTGAAAACTATCAGTAATTAAAAAGCAATCCAGCCCCCTGTCAGTGCAAATTAATATCAGCTGGTTCAGCCCCAACTGATGGCCTACAATAAAGGTCTCATTGCCAAGGTGTCACACAAGACACATCTCATGATGGGTAAAAGCAAAGAGCTGTCTCAAGACATTCGCAACCTAATTGTTGCAAAACATAATGATGGCATTGGTTATAGGTGCATTTCTAAGCTTCTGAATGTTCCAGTGAGCACTGTTGGAGCCATAATACGGAAGTGGAAAGACAATCATTTCACCATAAATTTGCCTCGACCAGGTGCTCCTCGTAGATTTGCCCATTCATCCTTCCTTCAATTATGTGAAGTTTGCCAGTACCATTTGCTGAAAAGCAGCCCCACACCATGATGTTCCCACCTCCAAACTTCACTGTTGGTATGGTGTTTTTAGGGTGATGTGCAGTGCCATTTCTCCTCCAAACATGGTGTGTATTATGACATCCAAACAGTTCAATTTTGCTCTCATCTGACCACACTATATTCTCCCAGTATTTCACTGGCTTTTCCAAATATTGTGCAGCAAACTTTAAACGAGCTTCAACATGCTTTTTTTTCAGCAATGGAGTCTTGCGTGGTGAGCGTGCATACAGGCCATGGCGGTGGTGTGCATTACTTAATGTTTTCTTTGAGACAACAGTACCTGCTAATTGCAAGTCTTTTTGAAGCTCTCCACAAGTGGTCCTTGGCTCTTGGACAACTCTTCTGATTATTCTTTTCACTCCTCTGTCAGAAATCTTGCGAGGAGCACCTGGTCGAGGCAAATTTATGGTGAAATTATTGTCTTTCCACTTCCGTATTATGGCCCCAACAGTGCTCACTGGAACGTTCAGAAGCTTAGAAATGCGCCTATAACCAATGCCATCATTATTTTTGAGCAATAATTAGGGTTGTGAAGGTCTTGAGACAGCTCTTTGCTTTTACCCATCATGAGATGTGTCTTGTGTGACACCTTGGCAATGAGACCTTTTTGTAGGCCATCAGCTGGGACTGAACCAGCTGATATTAATTTGCACTGACAGGGGGCTGGATTGCTTTTTAATTACTGATAGTTTTCAGCTGTTGTCTTGGCTTTCCATGCCTTTTTGAACCTCCCTTTCTTCATGTGTTCAATACTTTTTCCCTGTGTCATTTCACATTATTACACATAACTTAATTTCTGAACTTACTTGTTTTGGTTTCTTTGTATGTATGGATTACTTGGGTTGTTACCAACATCTGGTGAAACTTTCATGTCAATAGCACCTTTGGAAATATATTTACTGAGAAAAATGGTGACGTGTTCAATACTTATTTCACCCGCTGTATATACATATCCTGATCTTTCTTCTATCTCTCAGATATAGAACAGACACGTCATAACAAACTATCTGTTGTTCCATGTAGTGAATCTGTTATTCAATGTGTTTGTAAAATTCCAAATCAAATGTCAGAATGATCCTTGGTATGACTTCCTTAAAACAATTCCATTTAGCTTAGTAGCCCCCTCTTTGACAGGGCTGTAATGCTGTCATTGTAACTGACCTCGGGGATGTTGCCGTACTCTGCCGCCTCCAGGAAGCGCTGCTCGGCATCCGACAAGCTGATGGGCGGAGCCGAGAACATGTAGGAGGGGCCTCGCAGGGCCTGTCGGCGCTTAGCAACCGCCTGACGTGCCAGGAGCTGACGCTCTATACTGCTGCGACTGACAATGGAAAAACAAATATACACACGTAAACACACAGACTCGTACTTACACACACAAATACACACGCATATACAAAATACAAACTCAAACCCCTACCCACATGTACAGTGAGGAGAACAAGTATTTGATACACTGCCGATTTTGCAGGTTTTCCCACTTACAAAGCATGTAGAAGTCTGTAATTTTTATCATAGGTACTCTTCAACTGTGAGTGATGGAATCTAAAACAAAAATCCATAAAATCACATTGTATGATTTTTAAGTAATTAATTTGCATTTTATTGCATGACATAAGTATTTGATACATCAGAAAAGCAGAACTTAATATTTGGTACAGAAACCTTTGTTTGCAATTACAGAGATCATACATTTCCTGTAGTTCTTGACCAGGTTTGCACACACTGCAGCAGGGATTTTGGCCCACTCCTCCATACAGACCTTCTCCAGATCCTTCAGGTTTCGGGGCTGTCGCTGGGCAATACGGACTTTCAGCTCCCTCCAAAGATTTTCTATTGGGTTCAGGTCTGGAGACTGGCTAGGCCACTCCAGGACCTTGTGATGCTTCTTACGGAGCCACTCTTTAGTTGCCCTGGCTGTGTGTTTCGGGTCGTTGTCATGCTGGAAGACCCAGCCACGACCCATCTTCAATGCTCTTACTGAGGGAAGGAGGTTGTTGACCAAGATCTCGCGATACATGGCCCCATCCATCCTCCCCTCAATACGGTGCAGTCGTCATGTCCCCTTTGCAGAAAAGCATCCCCAAAGAATGATACTTCCACCTCCATGCTTCACGATTGGGATGGTGTTCTTGGGGTTGTACTCATCCTTCTTCTTCCTCCAAACACGGCGAGTGGAGTTTAGACCAAAAATCTCTATTTTTGTCTCATCAGACCACATGACCTTCTCCCATTCCTCCTCTGGATCATCCAGATGGTCATTGGCAAACTTCAGACGGGACTGGACATGCGCTGGCTTGAGCAGGGGGACCTTGCGTGCGCTGCAGGATTTTAATCCATGACGGCGTAGTGTGTTACTAATGGTTTTCTTTGAGACTGTGGTCCCAGCTCTCTTCAGGTCATTGACCAGGTCCTGCCGTGTAGTTCTGGGCTGATCCCTCACCTTCCTCATGATCATTGATGCCCCACGAGGTGAGATCTTGCATGGTGCCCCAGCCCGAGGGAGATTGACCGTCATCTTGAACTTCTTCCATTTTCTAATAATTGCGCCAACAGTTGTTGCCTTCTCACCAAGCTGCTTGCCTATTGTCCTGTAGCCCATCCCAGCCTTGTGCAGGTCTACAATTTTATCCCTGATGTCCTTACACAGCTCTCTGGTCTTGGCCATTGTGGAGAGGTTGGAGTCTGTTTGATTGAGTGTGTGGACAGGTGTCTTTTATACAGGTAACAAGTTCAAACAGGTGCAGTTAATACAGGTAATAAGTGGAGAACAGGAGGGCTTCTTAAAGAAAAACTAACAGGTCTGTGAGAGCCGGAATTCTTACTGGTTGGTAGGTGATCAAATACTTATGTCATGCAATAAAATGCAAATTAATTATTTAAAAATCATACAATGTGATTTTCTGGATTTTTGTTTTAGATTCTGTCTCTCACAGTTGAAGTGTACCTATGATAAAAATTACAGACCTCTACATGCTTTGTAAGTAGGAAAACCTGCAAAATCGTCAGTGTATCAAATACTTATTCTCCCCACTGTACATATTACCTCGACTAACCTGTAACCCTCTATACATTGACTCAGTACCGGTTCCCCCTGTATACATTGACTCGGTACCAGTACCCCTGTATACATTGACTCGGTACCGGTTCCCCCTGTATACATTGACTCGGTACCAGTACCCCCTGTATAAATTGACTCGATACCAGTACCCCTGTATAAATTGACTCGGTACCGGTACCCCCTGTATACATTGACTAAGTACCAGTACCCCTGTATACATTGACTAAGTACCAGTACCCCTGTATACATTGACTCGCATTTCACTGTAAGGTCGGTTGTATTGTAGGTTAAGGGCTTGTTAGTAAGCATTTCACTGTAAGGTCTACACCTGTTGTATTGTTGGTTAAGGACTTGTTAGTAAGCATTTCACTGTAAGGTCTACACCTGTTGTATTGTTGGTTAAGGACTTGTTAGGAAGCATTTCACTGTAAGGTCTACACCTGTTGTATTGTTGGTTAAGGGCTTGTCAGTAAGCATTTCACTGTAAGGTCTACACCTGTTGTATTGTTGGTTAAGGGCTTGTTAGTAAGCATTTCACTGTAAGATCTACACCTGTTGTGTTGTTGGTTAAGGGCTTGTTAGTAAGCATTTCACTGTAAGGTCTACACTTGTTGTATTGTTGGTTAAGGGCTTGTTAGTAAGCATTTCACTGTAAGGTTTACACCTGTTGTATTGTTGGTTAAGGGCTTGTTAGTAAGCATTTCACTGTAAGATCTACACCTGTTGTGTTGTTGGTTAAGGGCTTGTTAGTAAGCATTTCACTGTAAGGTCTACACCTGTTGTATTGTTGGTTAAGGGCTTGTTAGTAAGCATTTCACTGTAAGGTCTACACCTGTTGTATTGTTGGTTAAGGGCTTGTTAGTAAGCATTTCACTGTAAGATCTACACCTGTTGTATTGTTGGTTAAGGGCTTGTTAGTAAGCATTTCACTGTAAGATCTACACCTGTTGTGTTGTTGGTTAAGGGCTTGTTAGTAAGCATTTCACTGTAAGGTCTACACCTGTTGTATTGTTGGTTAAGGGCTGTGAGTGTCCCACATCTGTTGACAAAAATGTAGAATTCATACTGTCATGCTTTGTTATAGGTAACAATCCTTATTATTCCTACTATGTAATACCTCACCGGGGTGCCGTGCCGTCAGCAACACAGACCTGGAACTGTTGGGGTGTTAGGACCTAGTTTAACATTTATGCATCCATCCATGAGTAACTCTGGTCTGTAATCACTCTTTCACTCAGGACATACAGTGGGAAGAACAAGTATTTGATACACTGCCGATTTTGCAGGTTTTCCTACTTACAAAGCATGTAGAAGTCTGTACTTTTTATCATAGGTACTCTTCAACTGTGAGAGACAGAATCTAAAACAAAAATCCAGAAAATCACATTGTATGATTTTTAAATAACTAATTTGCATTTTATTGCATGAAATAAGTATTTGATCACCTACCAACTAGTACGAATTCCGGCGCAACTTCTTCCGCAAAATGGAAGAAGTTCAAGATGACGGTCAATCTCCCTCGGTCTGGGGCACCATGCAAGATCTCACCTCGTGGGGCATCAATGATCATGAGGAAGGTGAGGGATCAGCCCAGAACTACACGGCAGGACCTGGTCAATGACCTGAAGAGAGCTGGGACCACAGTCTCAAAGGAGACCATTAGTAACACACTACGCCGTCATGGATTAAAATCCTGCAGCGCACGCAAGGTCCCCCTGCTCAAGCCAGCGCATGTCCAGCCCCTCTGAAGTTTGCCAATGACCATCTGGATGATCCAGAGGAGGAATGGGAGAAGGTCATGTGGTCTGATGAGACAAAAATAGAGCTTTTTGGTCTAAACTCCACTCGCCGTGTTTGTTGGAAGAAGAAGAATAAGGACAACCCCAAGAACACCATCCCAACCGTGAAGCATGGAGGTGGAAACATCATTCTTTGGAGATGCTTTTCTGCAAAGGGGACAGGACGACTGCACCGTATTGAGGGGAGGATGGATGGGGCCATGTATCGCGAGATCTTGGCCAACAACCTCCTTCCCTCAGTAAGAGCATTGAAGATGGGTCGTGGCTGGGTCTTCCAGCATGACAACGACCCAAAACATACAGCCAGGGCAACTAAGGAGTGGCTCCGTAAGAAGCATCTCAAGGTCCTGGAGTGGCCTAGCCAGTCTCCAGACCTGAACCCAATAGAAAATCTTTGGAGGGAGCTGAAAGTCTGTATTGCCCAGCGACAGCCCAGAAACCTGAAGGATCTGGAGAAGGTCTGTATGGAGGATTGGGCCAAAATCCCTGCTGCAGTGTGTGCAAACCTGGTCAAGAACTACAGGAAACGTATGATCTCTGTAATTGCAAACAAAGGTTTCTGTACCAAATATTAAGTTCTGCTTTTCTGATGTATCAAATACTTATGTCATGCAATAAAATGCAAATTAATTACTTAAAAATCATACAATGTGATTTTCTGGATTTTTGTTTTAGATTCCATCACTCACAGTTGAAGAGTACCTATGATAAGAATTACAGACTTCTACATGCTTTGTAAGTGGGAAAACCTGCAAAATCGGCAGTGTATCAAATACTTGTTCTCCCCACTGTATACTGACAGGTTACCATATAGTATACACACACACATACATACATACATACTATAACCTTTAACAGCTGTTACTATAACCTTTAACAGCTGTTACTATAACCTTTAACAGCTGTTACTATAAGCTTTAACAGCTGTTACTATAACCTTTAACAGCTGTTACTATAACCTTTAACAGCTGTTACTATAACCTTTAACAGCTGTTACTATAACCTTTAACAGCTCTTACTATAACCTTTAACAGCTGTTACTATAACCTTTAACAGCTGTTACTATAACCTTTAACAGCTGTTACTATAACCTTTAACAGCTGTTACTATAACCTTTAACAGCTGTTACTATAACCTTTAACAGCTGTTACTATAACCTTTAACAGCTGTTACTATAAGCTTTAACAGCTCTTACTATAACCTTTAACAGCTGCTACTTTAACCTTCAACAGCTATTCCTATAACCTTCAACAACTGTTAATAAAACCTTCAAAAGCTGTTACTATAACCTTCAACAGCTGCTACTTTAACCTTCATCATATGTTACTATAATTTTTAACAGCTGCTTAAAGAGACAATCAGTCATTCACTTCTCAGCCAAACGTCAGCCCGGCCACTTGGTTTACTATTAAGGTGAAGGATGGGGCCGGAGCTGTAGCCTAGGTTGAACATACCCAGGATAGGAATATCCCATAGCTCTGCATAAATGAGTAAGAATTGATGATTCTAGTACCATGAATTCTAAACAATGATTCTAGTACCATGAATTCTAAACAATGATTCTAGTACCATGAATTCTAAACAATGATTCTAGTACCATGAATTCTAAACAATGATTCTAGTACCATGAATTCTAAACAATGATTCTAGTACCATGAATTCTAAACAATGATTCTAGTACCATGAATTCTAAACAATGATTCTAGTACCATGAATTCTAAACAATGATTCTAGTACTATGAATTCTAAACAATGATTCTAGTACCATGAATTCTAAACAATGATTCTAGTACCATGAATTCTAAACAATGATTCTAGTCCAATGAATTCTAAACAATGATTCTAGTACCATGAATTCTAAACAATGATTCTAGTATCATGAATTCTAAACAATGATTCTAGTACCATGAATTCTAAACAATGATTCTAGTACCATGAATTCTAAACAATGATTCTAGTACCATGAATTCTAAACAATGATTCTAGTCCAATGAATTCTAAACAATGATTCTAGTACCATGAATTCTAAACAATGATTCTAGTACCATGAATTCTAAACAATGATTCTAGTACCATGAATTCTAAACAATGATTCTAGTACCATGAATTCTAAACAATGATTCTAGTCCAATGAATTCTAAACAATGATTCTAGTACCATGAATTCTAAACAATGATTCTAGTCCAATGAATTCTAAACAATGATTCTAGTACCATGAATTCTAAACAATGATTCTAGTCCAATGAATTCTAAACAATGATTCTAGTACCATGAATTCTAAACAATGATTCTAGTCCAATGAATTCTAAACAATGATTTTAGTCCAATGAATTCTAAACAATGATTCTAGTCCCATGAATTCCAAACATTGGTGCTAGTCCCATGATTCTAAACAATGGTGCTAGTCCCATGAATTTCAAACATTGGTGCTAGTCCCATGAATTCTAAATAATGGTGTTAGTCCCATGAATTCCAAACATTGGTGCTAGTCCCATGATTCTAAACAATGGTGCTAGTAACTTGAATTCTAAACAATGGTGCTAGTCCCATGAATTCTAAACACCGGTTCTAGTAACGTGAATTCTAAACACCGGTGCTAGTCCCATGAATTCTAAACAATGGTGCTAGTCCCATGAATTCTAAACACCGGTGCTAGTAACGTGAATTCTAAACACCGGTGCTAGTAACGTGAATTCTAAACACCGGTGCTAGTAACGTGAATTCTAAACACCGGTGCTAGTCCCATGACTCTTTGTTTTCCACATGTTCATTACATGAATACAACTTGTCCTAACCTTTATTATCTTCAACTTATGGTTTAGCCACCTCCTCTCTGCCAACTCACTTTGTATTCGTGCCAAGTGCCATGTCATAATATGACACCATAGTCACAGTGGGCTACAACACATTACATGTTGTCCCCTAGATAGGTACTTTATTGGCAGGGTTTAATTACAGACAACTATCTAAATCAACCTATTGTTTTTGTCTAGAAACTGCAATTTAGCTCTTAACTGCTTATGTGTACAAGATGAAAGTAAACCTTACTATAATAACCCTTACTCTACACCGACAGGCTAATAGCATAAAGACCACTGTATTCCAGACCTACAGAAAGTCTGTTCCATTCATCTAACTATTGTTCTTGCTGTTTATATTGTTGTGTTCTTCTGAAAATAAAGGGTGCGACCGTTTATCTATTGTGTATTTACTCAGGAAATCAAGTTGAGAAGATGACTTTCTACCTACATTATCAGACACAAGTTGATACAACTTGAAAATGTGAGTCAGAAGGATAGCTTATTATTTTAAGCTGAATCAGAGTCATGTCACTCACCCTGGGTAGTATCCATGGTAACTGGAACAGTTGTCATCTCCAAAGTCTGCATTGATAAGCAGGTTGTCACGACTCCTGACCCTCCGCTCAATCACATGGTTCTGTTCCAACACTGACCGGCGCTGGTTCATCTTCTGACCACTACTTACTGCTAAACAACTTCTTCAGACCGTTACAGACCACTACAGACTACTGCAGACCACTATATACTACTGCAGACCACCACAGACTACTGCAACTACTGACAACTACACGCAACTACTGGCAACTACTGACACCAACTACAGACTACTAAAGAGAACTACAGAGAACTACAAACCACAACTGCCTCTCCTGCTGCTGGTTTCCTCTCTAGGGTTCTGACATCTCACACACTGAGTCGCCAATACAGCAACGAGGGACCTCTCTCTCTCTCTCTCTCTCTCTCTCTCTCTCTCTCTCTCTCTATCCCCACTCTCTCTAAACCCTCTCTCTCTCTCTACCCCCCCCACTCTCTCTCTCTACCCCCCCACTCTCTCTAAACCCTCTCTCTCTCTCTCTCTCTACCCCCCCACTCTCTCTACCCCCCCACTCTCTCTAAACCCTCTCTCTCTCTCTCTACCCCCCCACTCTCTCTACCCCCCCACTCTCTCTAAACCCTCTCTCTCTCTCTCTACCCCCCCACTCTCTCTAAACCCTCTCTCTCTCTCTCTACCCCCCCACTCTCTCTAAACCCTCTCTCTCTCTCTCTACCCCCCCTCTCTCTCTCTCTCTACCCCCCCACTCTCTCTAAACCCTCTCTCTCTCTCTACCCCCCCACTCTCTCTAAACCCTCTCTCTATCTCTCTACCCGCCCCTCTCCACCCCACATCTTTACCCCCCTTCTCTCTGGTTTCTCTCATCGTTGCCAAACAGTGGTAATATGTTTTTTCATCCAATGACAAGTTGTTAAGTTGTCTAGCGTTCTAGATTCCTTCCTTGTTGAACTTCAGTGGGGTCTCTAGAGGCATGACAGCTGGTTCCCTACAGTTCAACAAGTTTCACTTTAGACAGGGAGGGTGTGCCAGACATGGCATGCTGTTCCCTATATAGTACCATTACCAAACAGACAGACTACTACCATTACCAATATCATACAGGTATCTAGATGGCTTCAGACACACTGCTACCATTACCAACATCATACAGGTATATAGATGGCTTCAGACAGACTGCTACTATTACCAACATCATACAGGTAACTGTGTGTACATATTGCATCACCCATCTCATATGTATATACTGTAATGGTACTATTGTACTCTATACTACACCACGGACTGTTAAACAGCCATCTCTAGCACATCAGAGACTGCTGCCTATAGACATAGACTAGAAATCACTGGACACTTTAAGGAAATGAAACACTAGTCACTTTAATAATGTTTCTGTATCTTGTACTTCTCATCTCATATGTATAAACTGTACACTATACTATTCTACAGTATCTTAGTCACTTAATCGTGTTTATATACTGCATCACCAATCTCTTATGTGTATACTGCATACTATAAAGCTTACTATGCCACTGTATCTCAGTCCAATGCCGCCCTGACATATATTTATATATTCTCAATCCATTCCTTACTTAGATTTATGTGTATTTGGGTTTATGTTGTGAAACTCTTAGATATTTAAAAAACTGTTAAAACCTTTAAAAAGCTGCTTCCCTTCCATCATCCACCAAAACAAAACCTCTAAAGCTGCTTTTTTTTCTTATAAAGTGCTACTGTTTTATGAAGGTTTTAACGTTCCTTTTTATCACTGAGGCACTTTTTATTTTTCTCAGCACCGAACTTACACGCGAGTCCTCAATTATTTACAACCAAGCCCAGCTCCTGGATTTAGCACACTCAGCGCTGCTGCACCCCAGGGAGAAGTGTGATAGGTGACGATGGTGTAATCCAAAACATATTACTCTTAAGGAACAGTTGTATAGAGAAGATGGAGGACAAGCTGAGGCAGAGCCAGGTGAGAGAGGTGTGGAAGGGTATGAGAAATATCACTGGCTTCAAAAAGTCAAACAGTGGGCAGACGGAGGGGACCCAGGACAGAGCCAATGAGCTCCCCAGACCACACACCCTCACGGCTGTCCCACCCCCACTTTGCTCACAACACCTCTGCTGAGACAATCAGTGACCCCACCTCCACCCCTGCTCCCTCTGGACTCATCCTCAACACCCCCCTTCCCCCCACCTGGGCTGGCTTTCACCACCAACCAAGTGAAGAGAGAGCTGGAGTGACTACATCAGTGGAAAGCGGCGGGCCCTGATGGCATCAGCCCAAGGGTGCTTAGGGTCTGTGCTGACCAACTGTGTGGAATACTCCAGCGACACTTCAACCTTAGCCTAAGCCTGGAAAGGGTCCCTGTGCTGTGGAAAACATCCTGCCTCGTCCCAGTGCCCAAGAAGGCACACCCCACTGTCCTGAATGAGTTCAGACCTGTAGCGCTAACATCCCACATCATGAAGACCCTGGAAAGGTTAGTCCTCGCTCACCTCAGACCCCTGGTGTGTACATCACTGGACCCCCTGCAGTTTGCATATCAGTGCAACATCGGGGTGGATGATGCAATCATCTACCTTTTGCAGAGGGCCTATTCTCACCTGGACAACGCAGGTTGCACTGTGAGGGTTATGTTTTTTTACTTCTCCAGTGCCTTCAACACCATTCAGCCGCTGCTACTGGGAGAGAAGATGAAGAGGATGAAAGTGGAAGCACCCTTAGTCTCCTGGGTCACGGACTACCTGACCGGTAGGCCACAATTTGTGCGACTACAGAGCTGTGTGTCAGAACGGGCAGTGAGCAACACAGGGGCCCCCCAGGGAACGGTCCTGTCCCCCTTCCTGTTCACCCTCTACACCTCAGACTTCAGATATAACTCTGAAACATGCCACCTACAGAAGTTCTCGGATGACTCTGCTATTGTAGGGTGCATCAGGGGTGGGCTGGAGGAGGAGTACAGGAGCACAATCAATTACATTGTTGTGTGGTGTGAGCAGAACCACCTTCAGCTCAACATCAGCAAAACAATGGAGATGGTGGTGGACTTCAGGAGAACCAAGGCCCAACCGACTGCAGTCCCTATACAGGGGATGGATGTGGAAATGGTTGGATCATACAAGTTCCTGGGAGTTCATATGGACAACAGGCTGGAATGGGCTGGTAACACCGGGGCTCTGAACAAAAAGGGCCAGAGCCGACTCTACTTTCTGAGGAGGCTCAGGTCCTTCAACGTGTGCAGTAAACTACTGCATACCTTCTACCAGAGAGAGAGAGAGAGAGAGAGAGAGAGAGAGAGAGAGTAAGAGAGAGAGAGAGAGAGAGAGAGAGAGAGAGAGAGAGAGAGAGAGAGACATGAGGCGAGTTGGGGGTCAAGGTAAGCCATCTTTTTTGCAGTGGTGTGCTGGGGCGCTAACATAAAAGCTGGTGATGCTTCTCGGGTAAATAAGCTGATCAGGAAGGCTAGCTCTGTCCTGGGGATGAGCATGGACACTCTAGAGGAGGTGGCGGAGAGACGGATCCTGGCCAAACTGCTGGCCATCATTGACAACGTCACCCACCCTCTGCATGCCATGGTTATGACGCAGAGGAGCATCTTCAGTCACAGACTGATCCCACCACGGTGTGCCAGAGAGCGCTACAGGAGGTCCTTCCTGCCGGCGGCTATTAGACTATTTAATGCCTCACCGTGCCGTCGTCAACAGACCTGGAACTGTTGGGGTGTTAGGACCTAGTTTAACATTTATGCATCCGTCCGTGAGTAACTCTGGTCCGTAATCACTCATTCACTCAGGACCTATTTATTAATTCAGGTCTGTATATACATACTCATGTACAGTTGTTATATCATATCACGTGCAATATTGTAAGTAATTCTTGGACTGAACTTTCGTAGTCATTCACTCAGGAATGCATATTAGTATCCTGTCAGTTGCACCTTTTCTCATTGCTTTTAGTATATTCCAAATGTGCAATACGTGCAGTTATCTGTAATTAAACCCTGCGCAATAAGGACTGTATTTTAAGGGAATTACTATTATTACCCCTAATTATATCATACACACATTTAGCTATTTAAGTATCTCTTCCTGTCATTTACTTGTACAGTTTATGTAACCATGCAAATATTCACTTACCTGTACATTGAACTGTATATTTACCTGTACAGTTAATTTAACCATGCAAAATATTCACTTACCTGTTCATTTAACCAGTCTGTCTATTAAGCAAACTATTATTATTATTAAGTAAACTAATACATACAGTACAGTTTAGTCATTAATAACGCTGTTATTACAACATAC
>CM042391.1:43931601-43976601 GCA_023634145.1 Thymallus thymallus | reverse complement strand
GTCTTGGTGGTTCCAAACTTCTTCCATTTCAGAATGATGGAGGCCACTGTGTTCTTGGGGACCTTCAATGCTGTAGACATGTTTTGGTACCCTTCCCCAGATCTGTGCCTCGATACAATCCAGATCCCTTATTGGGGTGGCACTATACTGTAGAGATGAGGAGACCCAGGGAAGGACACGAGACCAGGAAGCTATGCTATAGTAGAGGGTTGAGAAGCACTGTCCCCCTCAGTCATTCTGAAGAGAAACACTACCATCTGCTGGACTGGGACAGATTCCTTTCAAGTGTGTGTTTGTGTGTGTGTGTGTGTGTGTGTGTGTGTGTGTGTGTGTGTGTGTGTGTGTGTGTGTGTGTGTGTGTGTGTGTGTGTGTGTGTGTGTGTGTGTGTGTGTGTGTGTGTGTGCACATGTGTGCTGCTTGCATCACTATATTTACAAAAGAAACAGAGAATAATGTCCAATATTATTTTACTGTAATAAAAAAAGCTCTTAATAACAAAACTCTTTAATAACATCAACATGTACATACATGCATACATAATCAGGTCCAGAATTATTGGCACCCTTGATAAAGATAAGCAAAAATGACTATTAAATAAAAATGACAAATATTGAGCTATATAATAGGCATACTAATACAATTAAATAGTGTTTAACAAGTAACACAAAGTATCTCAAGGATAGTTGCGAGGATAACGGCACTGAGCCTTTTTCTAAAATGTTTTATGAAATTGGGATGGTTATTAGTCCATTCTTCCATACACAAATCTTTCCAGATCCTTGATATCCTTCATCTGTGCTTATGGACTGCCCACAGGTTTTCAATGTTCTGGAGACTGAGATGGCCATTGCAAAATATTGGTTTTGTGGTCAATCTTTTCTTAGTGGATTTTGCTGTGTGCTTGGGGTTATTGTCTTGCTGAAAGAATCACTTACGGCCATGTTTCAGCCTCCTGGCAGAGGCAGCCAGGTTTTCAGCTAACATGTCCTGGTACTGTGTAAAGTTCATGATATTGTTGACCTTAACAAGGCCCAGGACCAGTGGAAGGTAAATAGCCCCATATCATCAAAGATCCACCACCATGTTTTACAGCAGGTAAGAGGTTCTTTTCTGCGTACGCATCCTTCTTTTGAAGACCAAATGTACCACCGGTGTGCATGGCCAAAGAGCTCTATTTTCATGTCATCTGACCATACCACCGGTTCAATCCAAGTGCCAAATGTGAACCTGACTGTAGAGATTATCTCTGAAACACTAGTGTCACGGTTCATAAATTCTCTCTGTGTGTGTGGGTGTGGCCGCTGATTACCACTCTGCTGATTATCAGCGTCAGCTGCCGTTCATCATCATTGTGTCTATTTAGACTCATTGTCATTCGTCTTGTGTTTGTCAGATCCTTTGGTTTGTTCCTGTGAGTTTGTCCGGTTCTCCTGGCCGGTTCTCCAGTCTCCTGGGGAATTCCTGTTGAGTTTCGCGATCGCTCTGCCTGTCTTCTCCGAGGATCGTACGACGTCATTACTTCCTTGTTCTGTGGCGGGTTGGATCCCTTTCGCTCCACTCATCGCCACGGAGGATCGGGGTTGACCATTCTGTCCCTGCGCTGCCAAGGCTGGTGGTTCCAGACATCATCTACATCTGACCCTGGTTCACTCCTCTCTCTTTTGGTTTGTCAATAAATGTCATCTACGCTTGAAATTGAATCTTCTGTTGTATTCTCCCTCTCCTGAAGGCCGTCAATGTGAATAACAATTTGTTCTTAATTGACTTGCCTCGTTAAATAAAAGGTTAAATAAAATAAAGAAAATGTAAACTTCTCCTTCCTCTCCCTCTATCAATATTAATATATACTGACAGGTTACCATATGGTCACATTAATATATACTGACAGGTTACCATATAGTCACATTAATATATACTGACAGGTTACCATATAGTCAAATTAATATATACTGACAGGTTACCATATAGTCACATTAATATATACTGACAGGTTACCATATAGTCAAATTAATATATACTGACAGGTTACCATATAGTCAAATTAATATATACTGACAGGTTACCATATGGTCACATTAATATATACTGACAGGTTACCATATAGTCACATTAATATATACTGACAGGTTACCATATAGTCACATTAATATATGAGGTTACCATATAGTCACATTAATATATACTGACAGGTTACCATATAGTCAAATTAATATATACTGACAGGTTACCATATAGTCACATTAATATAAACTGACAGGTTACCATATAGTCACATTAATATATACTGACAGGTTACCATATAGTCACATTAATATATACTGACAGGTTACCATATAGTCAAATTAATATATACTGACAGGTTACCATATAGTCAAATTAATATATACTGACAGGTTACCATATAGTCACATTAATATATACTGACAGGTTACCATATAGTCACATTAATATATACTGACAGGTTACCATATAGTCACATTAATATATACTGACAGGTTACCATATAGTCACATTAATATATACTGACAGGTTACCATATAGTCACATTAATATATACTGACAGGTTACCATATGGTCACATTAATATATACTGACAGGTTACCATATAGTCACATTAATATATACTGACAGGTTACCATATGGTCACATTAATATATACTGACAGGTTACCATATAGTCACATTAATATATACTGACAGGTTACCATATGGTCACATTAATATATACTGACAGGTTACCATATAGTCACATTAATATATACTGACAGGTTACCATATAGTCACATTAATATATACTGACAGGTTACCATATAGTCACATTAATATATACTGACAGGTTACCATATGGTCACATTAATATATACTGACAGGTTACCATATGGTCACATTAATATATACTGACAGGTTACCATATGGTCACATTAATATATACTGACAGGTTACCATATGGTCACATTAATATATACTGACAGGTTACCATATAGTCACATTAATATATACTGACAGGTTACCATATAGTCACATTAATATATACTGACAGGTTACCATATAGTCACATTAATATCTACTGACAGGTTACCATATAGTCACATTAATATATACTGACAGGTTACCATATAGTCACATTAATATATACTGACAGGTTACCATATAGTCACATTAATATATACTGACAGGTTACCATAGTCACATTAATATATACTGACAGGTTACCATATAGTCACATTAATATATACTGACAGGTTACCATATAGTCAAATTAATATATACTGACAGGTTACCATATAGTCAAATTAATATATACTGACAGGTTACCATATAGTCACATTAATATATACTGACAGGTTACCATATAGTCACATTAATATATACTGACAGGTTACCATATAGTCACATTAATATATGAGGTTACCATATAGTCACATTAATATATACTGACAGGTTACCATAGTCACATTAATATATACTGACACCTGGAGGTTACCATATAGTCACATTAATATATACTGACAGGTTACCATATAGTCACATTAATATATACTGACAGGTTACCATATAGTCACATTAATATATACTGACAGGTTACCATATAGTCAAATTAATATATACTGACAGGTTACCATATAGTCACATTAATATATACTGACAGGTTACCATATAGTCAAATTAATATATACTGACAGGTTACCATATAGTCACATTAATATATACTGACAGGTTACCATATAGTCACATTAATATATACTGACAGGTTACCATATAGTCACATTAATATATACTGACAGGTTACCATATAGTCACATTAATATATACTGACAGGTTACCATATAGTCACATTAATATATACTGACAGGTTACCATATAGTCACATTAATATATACTGACAGGTTACCATAGTCACATTAATATATACTGACACCTGGAGGTTACCATATAGTCACATTAATATATACTGACAGGTTACCATATAGTCACATTAATATATACTGACAGGTTACCATATAGTCACATTAATATATACTGACAGGTTACCATATAGTCAAATTAATATATACTGACAGGTTACCATATAGTCACATTAATATATACTGACAGGTTACCATATAGTCAAATTAATATATACTGACAGGTTACCATATAGTCACATTAATATATACTGACAGGTTACCATATAGTCACATTAATATAAACTGACAGGTTACCATATAGTCACATTAATATATACTGACAGGTTACCATATAGTCACATTAATATATACTGACAGGTTACCATATAGTCACATTAATATAAACTGACAGGTTACCATATAGTCACATTAATATATACTGACAGGTTACCATATAGTCACATTAATATATACTGACACCTGGAGGTTACCATATAGTCACATTAATATATACTGACAGCTGGAGGTTACCATATAGTCACATTAATATATACTGACACCTGGAGGTTACCATATAGTCACATTAATATATACTGACACCGGGAGGTTACCATAGTCACATGAATATATACTGACACCTGGAGGTTACCATATAGTCACATTAATATATACTGACAGGTTACCATATACAGTGGGGAGAACAAGTATTTGATACACTGCCGATTTTGCAGGTTTTCCTACTTACAAAGCATGTAGAAGTCTGTAATTTTTATTATAGGTACACTTCAACTGTGAGAGACGGAATCTAAAACAAAAATCCAGAAAATCACATTGTACGATTTTTAAATAATTAATTTGCATTTTGTTGCATGACATAAGTATTTGATCACCTACCAACCAGTAAGAATTCCGGCTCTCACAGACCTGTTAGTTTTCTTTAAGAAGCCCTCCTGTTCTCCACTCATTACCTGTATTAACTGCACCTGTTTGAACTCGTTACCTGTATAAAAGACACCTGTCCACACACTCAATCAAACAGACTCCAACCTCTCCACAATGGCCAAGACCAGAGAGCTGTGTAAGGACATCAGGGATAAAATTGTAGACCTGCACAAGGCTGGGATGGGCTACAGGACAATAGGCAAGCAGCTTCGCGAGAAGGCAACAACTGTTGGTGCAATTATTAGAAAATGGAAGAAGTTCAAGATGACGGTCAATCTCCCTCGGTCTGGGGCACCATGCAAGACCTCACCTCGTGGGGCATCAATGATCATGAGGAAGGTGAGGGATCAGCCCAGAACTACACGGCAGGACCTGGTCAATGACCTGAAGAGATCTGGGACCACAGTCTCAAAGAAAACCATTAGTAACACACTACACCGTCATGGATTAAAATCCTGCAGCGCATGCAAGGTCCCCCTGCTCAAGCCAGCGCATGTCCAGGCCCGTCTGAAGTTTGCCAATGACCATCTGGATGATGCAGAGGAGGAATGGGAGAAGGTCATGTGGTCTGATGAGACAAAAATAGAGCTTTTTGGTCTAAACTCCACTCGCCGTGATTGGAGGAAGAAGAAGGATGAGTACAACCCCAAGAACACCATCCCAACCGTGAAGCATGGAGGTGGAAACATCATTCTTTGGGGATGCTTTTCTGCAAAGGGGACAGGACGACTGCACCGTATTGAGGGGAGGATGGATGGGGCCATGTATCGCGAGATCTTGGCCAACAACCTCCTTCCCTCAGTAAGAGCATTGAAGATGGGTCATGGCTGGGTCTTCCAGCATGACAACGACCCAAAACACACAGCCAGGGCAACTAAGGAGTGGCCCCGTAAGAAGCATCTCAAGGTCCTGGAGTGGCCTGAACCAAATAGGAAATCTTTGGAGGGAGCTGAAAGTCCTTAACCTGAAGGATCTGGAGAAGTTCTGTATGGAGGAGTGGGCCAAAATCCCTGCTGCAGTGTGTGCAAACCTGGTCAAGAACTACAGGAAACGTATGATCTCTGTAATTGCAAACAAAGGTTTCTGTACCAAATATTAAGTTCTGCATACAGACTTCTACATGCTTTGTAAGTGGGAAAACCTGCAAAATCAGCAGTGTATCAAATACTTGTTCTCCCCACTGTACATATGAGATGAGTAGAGCAGGATGTAAACATTATTAAAGTGACCAGTGTTCCATTATTAAAGTGGCCAGTGATTCCATGTCTATGTATAAAGGGCAGCAGGCTCTAAGGTGCAGGTTGAGTAACCGGGTGGAAGCCGGCTAGTGATGGCTGTTTAACAGTCTGATGGCCTTTAGATAGAAGCTGTTTATCAGTCTCTCGGTCCCAGCTTTGATGCTCCTGTACTGACATCTTCTGGATGATAGCGGGGTGAACAGGCAGTGGCTCGGGTGGTTGATGTCCTTGATGATCTTTTTGGCCTTCCTGTGACATCTGGTGCTGTAGGTGTCCTGGAGGGCAGGCAGTGTGACCCCGGGGATGCGTTGGGGAGACTGCACCACCCTCTGGAGAGCCCTGCGGTGGCGGGCGGTGCAGTTGGGGATGGGCCCGACAGGATGCTCCCAATTCTGCATCTGTAAAAGTTTCTGAGGTTCTTAGGGGCCAAGACAAATTTCTTCAGCCTCCTGATGTTGAAGAGGATCTGTTGCGCCTTCTTCACCACACTGTCTGTGTGCGTGGACCATTTCAGATTGTCATTGATGTGTACGCCGAGAAACTTGAAGCTTTCCACCGGTTCCGTAGATGTGGACAGGGGCGTGCTCCCTCTGCTGTTTCCAGAAGTCCGCAATCAGCTCCTTCGTTTCATTGACGTTGAGAGAGAGGTTATTTTCCTGGCACCACTCTGCCAGGGAAAACACCTCCTCCCTGTAGGCTGTCTTGTCATTGTTGGTAATCAGGCTACTACTGTTGTGTTGTCTGCCAACTTGACGATTGAGTTGGAGGCCTCATTTTGGCCTTGGGAGCGGGTTGCGTCGGTGGCGCTGTGTTATCCTCAAAGCAGGCGAAGTAGGTGTTTAGCTTGTCTGGGAGTGTCCGAGTTGTTGAATTGCCTGTTTGATTGCTATGCGGAGTGAATAACTACACTGTTTGTATTCTTCCATATTCCCAGTCACCTTGCCATGGTTAAATGTGGTGGTTTGCACTTTCAGTTTTGAGCAAATGCTGCCATCTATCCACGGTTTCTGGCTTGGGTAGGTTTTAATAGTCACCGTGGGAACAACATCCCATATGCACTTCCTGATGAACTCTGTCACCGTGTGTCAATGTCACAATGCTTCAATGTTATTCTCAGAGGCTACCTGGAACATATCCCAGTCGGTGTGATAAAAACAATCTTGAAGCATGGATTCTGATTGGTCAGACCAGCATTGAATAAACCTCACCACGTGTACTTCCTGTTTGAGTTCCTGCCTATAGGAAGGGAGAAGCAAAATTGAGTCGTGATCCGATTTTCCGAAGGCTGGGTCGGGGACGGCCTTGTAGGCGTTTTGAAAGGCGAGTAGCAGCGATGTAGTGTTTTTCCTAAGTCAGTACTAACAGTCAAAGTGTTGATAGAACTTCGGTAGCGTTTTCCTGAAATTTGCTTTGTTAAAACCCCCAGCTACAATAAATGCAGCCTCAGGATATGTGGTTTCCAGTTTGCATAATGTCCAGTGTAGTTCCTTGAGGGCCGTCGTGGTATCAGCTTGAGGGGGGATATACATAGCTGTGACTATAACTGAAGAGAATTCTCTTGGGAGGTTTTTTATTTATTTATTTTATTTAACCTTTATTTAACTAGGCAAGTCAGTTAAGAACAAATTCTTATTTACAATGGCAGCCTGCACCGGCCAAACTCAGACAATGCAGGGCCAATTGTATGCCGCCCTATGGTACTCCCAATCATGGCCGAGAACTTGAGAACCCAGCTGGCTGTATGGACGGGGACAGTATATCCCGAGAGAACCATGGTTCTGTGAAACGGAGTGTGTTACAGTCCCTCATGTCTCTCTGGACTAGAAGTCCACTATGAATACCTCTTCTCCTCCGGCGGTGACTTGGAACAGCCTCTGGGATCAGTGAGGTCACTTCTGTCTGTATGTAATAAAACACAAACCTTCTGGACTAATAATGTAAGAAATAACACACAATACAATGAAATACTGCAAGGTTGCTTAGGAACAGGAAGCAGAGCTGCCATGTCTGTCAGCACCACCTTCAGTCTGCTACCGCATGGCAAGTGGTACCGGAGTGCCAAGTCTTGGACTAAAAGGCAACAGCTTCTACCCCCAAGCCATGTCTGACCTGGACATCCATAGTTAGCAAATTGAGACATTGCAGAATATCTTGGATAGACCATTTTCTTTTCTATTTCTCAGCCTGGTTTTCATGCCTCGCCTCTGACTGACTGGCCAGGACTGTCCTGCTAAGACCATGATGATCTAAACCTAACCCAGCTGGTGACTAAGACATGCTGATCTAAACCTAACCCAGCTGGTGACTAAGACATGATGATCTAAACCTAACCCAGCTGGTGACTAAGACATGATGATCTAAACCTAACCCAGCTGGTGACTAAGACATGATGATCTAAACCTAACCCAGCTGGTGACTAAGACATGTTGATCTAAACCTAACCCAGCTGGTGACTAAGACATGATGATCTAAACCTAACCCAGCTGGTGACTAAGACATGATGATCTAAACCTGACCCAGCTGGTGACTAAGACATGATGATCTAAACCTGACCCAGCTGGTGACTAAGACATGATGATCTAAACCTAACCCAGCTGGTGACTAAGACATGATGATCTAAACCTAACCCAGCTGGTGACTAAGACATGATGATCTAAACCTGACCCAGCTGGTGACTAAGACATGATGATCTAAACCTAACCCAGCTGGTGACTAAGACATGATGATCTAAACCTAACCCAGCTGGTGACTAAGACATGATGATCTAAACCTAACCCAGCTGGTGACTAAGACATGATGATCTAAACCTAACCCAGCTGGTGACTAAGACATGATGATCTAAACCTGACCCAGCTGGTGACTAAGACATGATGATCTAAACCTGACCCAGCTGGTGACTAAGACATGATGATCTAAACCTAACCCAGCTGGTGACTAAGACATGATGATCTAAACCTGACCCAGCTGGTGACTAAGACATGATGATCTAAACCTAACCCAGCTGGTGACTAAGACATGATGATCTAAACCTAACCCAGCTGGTGACTAAGACATGATGATCTAAACCTAACCCAGCTGGTGACTAAGACATGATGATCTAAACCTAACCCAGCTGGTGACTAAGACATGATGATCTAAACCTGACCCAGCTGGTGACTAAGACATGATGATCTAAACCTGACCCAGCTGGTGACTAAGACATGATGATCTAAACCTAACCCAGCTGGTGACTAAGACATGATGATCTAAACCTAACCCAGCTGGTGACTAAGCCATGATGATCTAAACCTAACCCAGCTGGTGACTAAGACATGATGATTAAAACCTGACCCAGCTGGTGACTAAGACATGATGATCTAAACCTAACCCAGCTGGTGACTAAGACATGTTGATCTAAACCTGACCCAGCTGGTGACTAAGACATGATGATCTAAACCTAACCCAGCTGGTGACTAAGACATGATGATCTAAACCTGACCCAGCTGGTGACTAAGACATGATGATCTAAACCTGACCCAGCTGGTGACTAAGACATGATGATCTAAACCTAACCCAGCTGGTGACTAAGACATGATGATCTAAACCTAACCCAGCTGGTGACTAAGACATGATGATCTAAACCTGACCCAGCTGGTGACTAAGACATGATGATCTAAACCTAACCCAGCTGGTGACTAAGACATGATGATCTAAACCTAACCCAGCTGGTGACTAAGCCATGATGATCTAAACCTGACCCAGCTGGTGACTAAGACATGATGATCTAAACCTGACCCAGCTGGTGACTAAGACATGATGATCTAAACCTAACCCAGCTGGTGACTAAGACATGTTGATCTAAACCTAACCCAGCTGGTGACTAAGACATGATGATCTAAACCTAACCCAGCTGGTGACTAAGACATGATGATCTAAACCTGACCCAGCTGGTGACTAAGACATGATGATCTAAACCTGACCCAGCTGGTGACTAAGACATGATGATCTAAACCTAACCCAGCTGGTGACTAAGACATGATGATCTAAACCTAACCCAGCTGGTGACTAAGACATGATGATCTAAACCTGACCCAGCTGGTGACTAAGACATGATGATCTAAACCTAACCCAGCTGGTGACTAAGACATGATGATCTAAACCTAACCCAGCTGGTGACTAAGACATGATGATCTAAACCTAACCCAGCTGGTGACTAAGACATGATGATCTAAACCTAACCCAGCTGGTGACTAAGACATGATGATCTAAACCTAACCCAGCTGGTGACTAAGACATGATGATCTAAACCTAACCCAGCTGGTGACTAAGACATGTTGATCTAAACCTAACCCAGCTGGTGACTAAGACATGATGATCTAAACCTGACCCAGCTGGTGACTAAGACATGATGATCTAAACCTGACCCAGCTGGTGACTAAGACATGATTATCTAAACCTGACCCAGCTGGTGACTAAGACATGATGATCTAAACCTAACCCAGCTGGTGACTAAGACATGATGATCTAAACCTAACCCAGCTGGTGACTAAGCCATGATGATCTAAACCTAACCCAGCTGGTGACTAAGACATGATGATTAAAACCTGACCCAGCTGGTGACTAAGACATGATGATCTAAACCTAACCCAGCTGGTGACTAAGACATGTTGATCTAAACCTAACCCAGCTGGTGACTAAGACATGATGATCTAAACCTAACCCAGCTGGTGACTAAGACATGATGATCTAAACCTGACCCAGCTGGTGACTAAGACATGATGATCTAAACCTGACCCAGCTGGTGACTAAGACATGATGATCTAAACCTAACCCAGCTGGTGACTAAGACATGATGATCTAAACCTGACCCAGCTGGTGACTAAGACATGATGATCTAAACCTGACCCAGCTGGTGACTAAGACATGATGATCTAAACCTAACCCAGCTGGTGACTAAGACATGATGATCTAAACCTAACCCAGCTGGTGACTAAGACATGATGATCTAAACCTAACCCAGCTGGTGACTAAGACATGATGATCTAAACCTAACCCAGCTGGTGACTAAGACATGATGATCTAAACCTAACCCAGCTGGTGACTAAGACATGATGATCTAAACCTAACCCAGCTGGTGACTAAGACATGTTGATCTAAACCTAACCCAGCTGGTGACTAAGACATGATGATCTAAACCTAACCCAGCTGGTGACTAAGACATGATGATCTAAACCTAACCCAGCTGGTGACTAAGACATGATGATCTAAACCTAACCCAGCTGGTGACTAAGACATGATGATCTAAACCTAACCCAGCTGGTGACTAAGACATGATGATCTAAACCTAACCCAGCTGGTGACTAAGACATGATGATCTAAACCTAACCCAGCTGGTGACTAAGACATGATGATCTAAACCTAACCCAGCTGGTGACTAAGACATGATGATCTAAACCTAACCCAGCTGGTGACTAAGACATGTTGATCTAAACCTAACCCAGCTGGTGACTAAGACATGATGATCTAAACCTAACCCAGCTGGTGACTAAGACATGATGATCTAAACCTAACCCAGCTGGTGACTAAGACATGATGATCTAAACCTAACCCAGCTGGTGACTAAGACATGATGATCTAAACCTAACCCAGCTGGTGACTAAGACATGATGATCTAAACCTAACCCAGCTGGTGACTAAGACATGATGATCTAAACCTAACCCAGCTGGTGACTAAGACATGATGATCTAAACCTAACCCAGCTGGTGACTAAGACATGATGATCTAAACCTAACCCAGCTGGTGACTAAGACATGATGATCTAAACCTAACCCAGCTGGTGACTAAGACATGATGATCTAAACCTAACCCAGCTGGTGACTAAGACATGTTGATCTAAACCTAACCCAGCTGGTGACTAAGACATGATGATCTAAACCTGACCCAGCTGGTGACTAAGACATGATGATCTAAACCTGACCCAGCTGGTGACTAAGACATGATGATCTAAACCTGACCCAGCTGGTGACTAAGACATGATGATCTAAACCTGACCCAGCTGGTGACTAAGACATGATGATCTAAACCTGACCCAGCTGGTGACTAAGACATGATGATCTAAACCTAACCCAGCTGGTGACTAAGACATGATGATCTAAACCTGACCCAGCTGGTGACTAAGCCATGATGATCTAAACCTGACCCAGCTGGTGACTAAGACATGATGATCTAAACCTGACCCAGCTGGTGACTAAGACATGATGATCTAAACCTAACCCAGCTGGTGACTAAGACATGATGATCTAAACCTAACCCAGCTGGTGACTAAGACATGATGATCTAAACCTAACCCAGCTGGTGACTAAGACATGATGATCTAAACCTAACCCAGCTGGTGACTAAGACATGATGATCTAAACCTGACCCAGCTGGTGACTAAGACATGATGATCTAAACCTAACCCAGCTGGTGACTAAGACATGATGATCTAAACCTGACCCAGCTGGTGACTAAGCCATGATGATCTAAACCTGACCCAGCTGGTGACTAAGACATGATGATCTAAACCTGACCCAGCTGGTGACTAAGACATGATGATCTAAACCTAACCCAGCTGGTGACTAAGACATGATGATCTAAACCTAACCCAGCTGGTGACTAAGACATGATGATCTAAACCTAACCCAGCTGGTGACTAAGACATGATGATCTAAACCTAACCCAGCTGGTGACTAAGACATGATGATCTAAACCTAACCCAGCTGGTGACTAAGACATGATGATCTAAACCTGACCCAGCTGGTGACTAAGACATGATGATCTAAACCTAACCCAGCTGGTGACTAAGACATGATGATCTAAACCTAACCCAGCTGGTGACTAAGACATGATGATCTAAACCTAACCCAGCTGGTGACTAAGACATGATGATCTAAACCTGACCCAGCTGGTGACTAAGACATGATGATCTAAACCTGACCCAGCTGGTGACTAAGACATGATGATCTAAACCTAACCCAGCTGGTGACTAAGACATGATGATCTAAACCTGACCCAGCTGGTGACTAAGACATGATGATCTAAACCTAACCCAGCTGGTGACTAAGACATGATGATCTAAACCTAACCCAGCTGGTGACTAAGACATGATGATCTAAACCTAACCCAGCTGGTGACTAAGACATGATGATCTAAACCTAACCCAGCTGGTGACTAAGACATGATGATCTAAACCTAACCCAGCTGGTGACTAAGACATGATGATCTAAACCTGACCCAGCTGGTGACTAAGACATGATGATCTAAACCTAACCCAGCTGGTGACTAAGACATGATGATCTAAACCTAACCCAGCTGGTGACTAAGACATGATGATCTAAACCTAACCCAGCTGGTGACTAAGACATGATGATCTAAACCTAACCCAGCTGGTGACTAAGACATGATGATCTAAACCTAACCCAGCTGGTGACTAAGACATGATGATCTAAACCTAACCCAGCTGGTGACTAAGACATGATGATCTAAACCTAACCCAGCTGGTGACTAAGACATGATGATCTAAACCTGACCCAGCTGGTGACTAAGCCTACATGACCCAAACCTAAAGAGCGTTCAAAGTTAACACTGACAAAAACACTAGAGATATATGGGGCGGTAGGTAGCCGAGTGGTTAGAGTGTTGGGCCCGTAACCGAAAGGTTGCTGGATCGAATCCCTGAGCTGACAAGGTAAAAATCTGTCGTTCTGCCCCTGAACAAGGCAGAAGGCCTTCATTGTAAATAAGAATGTGTTCTTAACTGACTTGCCTACTCATTGGGACATCACCGCAAAATCTACAGGGAAAGCTAGAATGTTCAAACCCCCTTGGGTGTGGCCAAAGATTTACATTAGAAGTGCCCATTCAAGAAGGCTCAAGGTCATTGGCCACAGGTAAAATTATGTCAAATGATGTTACATCTACCGTAGCTTTGATTGGACTGATCAAGACCATCATACTTTCAAAATCTTAGCTAGCAGTCATCATCATGAATCAAGTCAGCAATCTACTGGCAAATCCTTTTCAATCCTTGTGATATGATATGATATGATATGATAAAATGTATCGGTGCTCATCAGCCATTGGATATAAACATTACACAACAAGTTGGAAATCGCAAATTCAACAATGAGTGGTTTGGAAGGAATCAGTGGTTATCTGCAAGCGTTGCAAAGCAATCACTATTTTGCTTTCCCTGCCTGCTATTCAGTGGCGAGGGTGTGTGGTCCCAGTCTGCGTTTAAGGGTCTCTTTTCCAAGCTTAAAAGGATAAGCATTCACCATGGGCCAGAAAAGGTTGAATACATTGGCCATGCTGTCAATCCAGCATGACTTCTGCCGTGTTCAAAACAACTGGAAACTCCCTGGTCATCCAACTCGGAATTCCAAGTCCGGAAGTCGGGCCTCTTTCTAGAGCTCCGACCTGAAGACCACAGACGTCATGATTCAACCTTGTTTCTTTTTAGAGTTGAAAGCACCATAAATTCAGAGAATACCAGACTTTGATGGCAAAGTTTAATGACACAATTTGCCCACAAGAAGGGCCGCTGCGCCACCTTCCTGTTCAAGTGAGCACAGCACAATGGTGAGTCCAGAAATGTCTGTACGCTGCTTCATAAATTATATAATATGCCAGGGAGAGATGTATACTGTAGCTAAGAAAGTAATACTAAGTGTATGTTGTGTAGTAAGCTGTTAGTAGCCCATGTGCCTCACCCTAATAATTTGGTCTATTTTCACCAACGCGGTATTGTAAACACATCGTTCGTGGCCGGGATGTGCTTGTTTGCAGCTTTTTTTTGTACAGCTTTGACAGTGCTACTGATAGTAGTGGTGGCGCTTGGCTTGCACGTGCAAATTCAGTACACACAACATTCTATAGTAGAATTGTGTTATTTGACGTGTCAAATTTAAAGCTTATTTAAAGCGTCTAATAGTGTTATTTGTCATGTATCTTTTTTGACATACAAAGACCAAAACGGCGTTCAATGTGCCTCACCCTAACCTGGTGGTGCACATGTAGCCTATAACCTGTTTTTGTCAGGCTCTGGCCATAGAGAAGCAATAGGCATCTCTATGTAGCTATGGTCAGAGTCTGACAGTGTCGTTCTTTTCTGTTTCTTTGTGGGTTTTGGGTGGATCTCTAATTAGAGGCAGCTGCTATCCGTTGTCTCTAATTAGGGATCCAATATATGTTGAGTCTGTCCCTCACGCGGGTGTGGGTTGTTTGTGTTGTGTGCTTAATGTATTGTTTAGTGTTGTGTTGTGTAGTTAATGTATTGTTTAGTGTTGTGTTGTGTACTTAATGTATTATTTAGTGTTGTGTTGTGTAGTTAATGTATTGTTTAGTGTTGTGTTGTGTAGTTAATGCATTGTTTAGTGTTGTGTTGTGTAGTTAATGTATTGTTTAGTGTTGTGTAGTTAATGTATTGTTTAGTGTTGTGTTGTGTAGTTAATGTATTGTTTAGTGCTGTGTAGTTAATGTATTGTTTAGTGCTGTGTTGTGTAGTTAATGTATTGTTTAGTGCTTTGTTGTGTACTTAATGTATTGTTTAGTGTTGTGTTGTGTAGTTAATGTATTGTTTAGTGTTGTGTAGTTAATGTATTGTTTAGTGTTGTGTTGTGTAGTTAATGTATTGTTTTGTGTTGTGTTGTGTAGTTAATGTATTGTTTAGTGTTGTGTTGTGTAGTTAATGTATTGTTTAGTGTTGTGTAGTTAATGTATTGTTTAGTGCTGTGTTGTGTAGTTAATGTATTGTTTAGTGTTGTGTTGTGTAGTAATGTATTGTTTAGTGTTGTGTAGTTAATGTGTTCTTTAGTGTTGTGTTGTGTAGTTAATGTATTGTTTAGTGTTGTGTTGTGTAGTTAATGTATTGTGTTGTTGTGTAGTTAATGTATTGTTTTGTGTTGTGTTGTGTGTATATAATGTATTGTTTGGTGCTGTGTTGTGCAGATAATGTATTGTTTGGTGTTGTGTTGTGTACTTAATGTATTATTTAGTGTTGTGTTGTGTAGTTAATGTATTGTTTAGTGTTGTGTTGTGTAGTTAATGCATTGTTTAGTGTTGTGTTGTGTAGTTAATGTATTGTTTAGTGTTGTGTAGTTAATGTATTGTTTAGTGTTGTGTTGTGTAGTTAATGTATTGTTTAGTGCTGTGTAGTTAATGCTTTATGTCGGCCCTAACAGTTTGTGTTGTGTGCTTAATGTATTGTTTAGTGTTGTGTTGTGTAGTTAATGTATTGTTTAGTGTTGTGTTGTGTACTTAATGTATTATTTAGTGTTGTGTTGTGTAGTTAATGTATTGTTTAGTGTTGTGTTGTGTAGTTAATGCATTGTTTAGTGTTGTGTTGTGTAGTTAATGTATTGTTTAGTGTTGTGTAGTTAATGTATTGTTTAGTGTTGTGTTGTGTAGTTAATGTATTGTTTAGTGCTGTGTAGTTAATGTATTGTTTAGTGCTGTGTTGTGTAGTTAATGTATTGTTTAGTGCTTTGTTGTGTACTTAATGTATTGTTTAGTGTTGTGTTGTGTAGTTAATGTATTGTTTAGTGTTGTGTAGTTAATGTATTGTTTAGTGTTGTGTTGTGTAGTTAATGTATTGTTTTGTGTTGTGTTGTGTAGTTAATGTATTGTTTAGTGTTGTGTTGTGTAGTTAATGTATTGTTTAGTGTTGTGTAGTTAATGTATTGTTTAGTGCTGTGTTGTGTAGTTAATGTATTGTTTAGTGTTGTGTTGTGTAGTAATGTATTGTTTAGTGTTGTGTAGTTAATGTGTTCTTTAGTGTTGTGTTGTGTAGTTAATGTATTGTTTAGTGTTGTGTTGTGTAGTTAATGTATTGTGTAGTGTTGTGTTGTGTAGTTAATGTATTGTGTAGTGTTGTGTTGTGTAGTTAATGTATTGTGTAGTGTTGTGTTGTGTAGTTAATGTATTGTTTAGTGTTGTGTTGTGTAGTTAATGTATTGTTTAGTGTTATGTTGTGTAGTTAATGTATTGTTTAGTGTTGTGTAGTTAATGTATTGTTTAGTGTTGTGTTGTGTAGTTAATGTATTGTTTAGTGTTGTGTTGTGTAGTTAATGTATTGTTTGGTGCTGTGTTGTGTAGTTAATGTATTGTTTAGTGCTGTGTTGTGTAGATAATGTATTGTTTGGTGCTGTGTTGTGTAGTTAATGTATTGTTTAGTGTTGTGTAGTTAATGTATTGTTTAGTGTTGTGTAGTTAATGTATTGTTTGGTGTTGTGTAGTTAATGTATTGTTTGGTGTTGTGATGTGTATATAATGTATTGTTTGGTGCTGTGTTGTGTTGTGTATCTAATGTATTGTTTGGTGTTGTGTTGTGTAGTTAATGTATTGTTTGGTGTTGTGTAGTTAATGTATTGTTTGGTGTTGTGTAGTTAATGTATTGTTTTGTGTTGTGTTGTGTAGAAAATGTATTGTTTTGTGCTGTGTTGTGTACATAATGTATTGTTTGGTGTTGTGTAGATAATGTATTGTGTAGTGTTGTGTAGTTAATGTATTGTGTAGTGTTGTGTAGTTAATGTATTGTTTGGTGTTGTGTAGTTAATGTATTGTTTGGTGTTGTGATGTGTATTTATTTAACTAGGCAAGTCAGTTAAGAAATAATTCTTATTTACAAGGACGACCTACACCGTCCAAACCTGGACGATGCTGTGCGCTGCCCTTGGGACTCCCCAATCACGTCCGGAATGTGATACAGTCTGGATTCGAACCAGGTGGTATGTAGTGACGCCTCTTGCACTAAGTTGCAGTGCCTTAGACCGCTGTGCCACTTGGGAGCCCAAATTTGACGGTATCAGTAAACTTCGGCAAAGAAAATAGCGGGACGTCTGGCTCCAGAGTGAGTTTCCGAACGCACCCTGTGTGGGGACCGTCGCCATGGTGACTGATAGACGACAACCCGCCGGTCGACATGGCGTCGAGGAATAACACGTTGGAGACGAACTATTCCTTCAACCTCCTCCCGACCAAGACATTCCCCTTCCTTCAGGACAGAAGCACGCTACAACTCCTCATGAAATGGTGACGTTATACATGTTATGGTTTTGTGTCATTTATTTGTCAATGTTTATAGCTAGTTAGCTATAGTTAAACTACACCACAGTAGCTAGCTACTGTTTACTAACGTTAGCCGAGCAGCTATGTAGACAGAAACACTAACTACATATATCAGTGTCCAGAGTTCTTTAGTGAAACCAGCTAATGTGTTCCTGTGTGTGTGTCTGTGTCCGTGTCTGTGTGTGTGTGTGTGTGTCTGTGGTGTGTGTGTGTGTCTGTGGTGTGTGTGTGTGTCTGTGGTGTGTGTGTGTGTCTGTGGTGTGTGTGTGTGTCTGCGGTGTGTGTGTGTCTGTGTGTGTGTGTCTGTGGTGTGTGTGTGTGTCTGTGGTGTGTGTGTGTGTGTGTCTGTGTGTGTGTGTGTGTGTGTCTGTGGTGTGTGTGTGTGTCTGTGGTGTGTCTGTGTCTGTCTGTGTGTGTGTGTCTGTGTGTCTGTGTGTGTGCTTGTGTGTGTGTGTGTGTGTGTCTGTGTGTGTGTGTCTGTGTCTGTGTGTGTGTGTGTCTGTGTCTGTGTCTGTGTCTGTGTCTGTGTGTGTGTGTGTGTGTGTGTGTGTGTGTCAGGTCCATGCTAGGACGTATCTCAGCCCAGGCCTTCAGCTTTGACCAGACCTTCTACCCATATGACAGCCACAACTTTACACTGGTGAGTTAACGTACACACACGTTTCCAGGCACTGCACATTGTAAAGGGCCAATAGTAACTGTGTGTGTGTGTGTGTGTGTGTGTGTGTGTGTGTGTGTGTGTGTGTGTGTGTGGTGTGTGTGTGTGTGTGTGTGTGTGTGTGGTGTGTGTGTGTGTGTGGTGTGTGTGTGTGTGTGTGTGTGTGTGTGTGTGTGTCAGAGTTTCTTCAGAGACCCCTGTGTGCTGACCAACCTCAGGAAGATGGAGGCTGGAGCCTGGGTTACTCTGGGTATGTCATGTCACATCTGTCACCTCTGCCCAGTTATCGATCCACCGAGGTAAAGACAGATTCAGTTAGCAATCCACCGAGGTAAAGACAGATTCAGTTAACAATCCACCGAGGTAAAGACAGATTCAGTTAGCAATCCACCGAGGTAAAGACAGATTCAGTTAACAATCCACCGAGTTAAAGACAGATTCAGTTAGCAATCCACCGAGGTAAAGACAGATTCAGTTAGCAATCCACTGAGGTAAAGACAGATTCAGTTAGCAATCCACCGAGGTAAAGACAGATTCAGTTAGCAATCCACTGAGGTAAAGACAGATTCAGTTAGCAATCCACCGAGGTAAAGACAGATTCAGTTAACAATCCACCGAGGTAAAGACAGATTCAGTTAACAATCCACCGAGGTAAAGACAGATTCAGTTAACAATCCACCGAGGAAAAGACAGATTCAGTTAGCAATCCACCGAGGTAAAGACAGATTCAGTTAGCAATCCACCGAGGTAAAGACAGATTCAGTTAGCAATCCACCGAGGTAAAGACAGATTCAGTTAGCAATCCACCGAGGTAAAGACAGATTCAGTTAGCAATCCACCGAGGTAAAGACAGATTCAGTTAGCAATCCACCGAGGTAAAGACAGATTCAGTTAACAGTCCACCGAGGTAAAGACAGATTCAGTTAACAATCCACCGAGGTAAAGACAGATTCAGTTAACAATCCACCGAGGTAAAGACAGATTCAGTTATCAATCCACCCAGGTAAAGACAGATTCAGTTATCAATCCACCGAGGTAAAGACAGATTCAGTTAGCAATCCACCGAGGTAAAGACAGATTCAGTTAACAATCCACCGAGGTAAAGACAGATTCAGTTAACAATCCACTGAGGTAAAGACAGATTCAGTTAGCAATCCACCGAGGTAAAGACAGATTCAGTTAACAATCCACCGAGGTAAAGACAGATTCAGTTAACAATCCACCGAGGTAAAGACAGATTCAGTTAACAATCCACTGAGGTAAAGACAGATTCAGTTAGCAATCCACCGAGGTAAAGACAGATTCAGTTAGCAATCCTCTAATTGGGGACCAACACAAAACACACAGAACTATATAATCTAGATCTGTCAGACTCTGACCATGGCAACATAGAGCTTGACACATAGTATGGGTGGATGGATGAATATCTACACTATACATTGTTGGATTGCAAGTTGATATAGATAAATAAGGAATATTTGCATGGTTAACTATACTATACAGGTAGATGGCAGAGAAATACTTAAATAGCTAAGTGTGCGTATGATATAAGTGAGGGTAATAATAGTTTACTTAATATACAGGTTAAATGAACAGGTAAGTGAATATTTTGCATGGTTAAATTAACTGTACAGGAAAATATACAGTTAAATGTACAGGTAAGTGAATATTAGCATGGTTACATTAACTGTACAGGTAAATGACAGGAAGAGATACTTTAATAGCTAAATGTGTGTATGATATAATTAGGGGTAATAATAGTAATTCCCTTAAAATACAGTCCTTAGTGCGCAGGGTTTAATTACAGATAAATGCACGTATTGCACATTTGATATACTAAAAGCAATGAGAAAATATACAACTGACAGGATACTAATATGCATTCCTGAGTGAATGCCTACGTAAGTTAGGTCCAAGAATTACTTACAATATTGCACGTGATATGATATAACAACTGTACATGAGTATGTATATACAGACCTGAATGAATAAATAAGTCCTGAGTGAATGAGTGATTACAGACCAGAGTTACTCACGGATGGATGCATAATTGTTAAGCTAGGTCCTAACACCCCAACAGTTTCAGGTCTATGTTGACGACGGCACGGCACCCCGGTGAGACATTATATAGTCTCATAGCCGCCGGCAGGAAGGACCACGAAATAGAAGAATTGGTCAAGAGCCCGTAAGACGGCAGGTATCTTCCATCAGTACAATGTGTGTGTGTGTGTGTTCCAGAGGGTGAGGTGGTGTGTGTACAGGCAGAGGTAGTACCATGCAGTAAGGTCAGTATGGAGATGTTTGACCCTCTCTACTCCCATGGAATCATCACACCCTCTGGACACATCGTCAAATGTTTCCATGACACACACCCTGACTACGACTTACTGAGACAGGTAAACATATGCACACAATACACACATGTTAACGCCATTTATACAACTTAAAAATGTCTTTATGCTCCTATTATGCTATCATAATGTGTTACTGTGTGTGTAGATGCTGCAGGAGGATAACAGGGAGGACTATGGAGTGATGGAGAGGAGAGAGTTCCTGTTCCTTCTGTTTAAACACGTGACTCTGGGAGGAGAGCTGTGTCAGTATGAAGATAACATCAACCCCTACATAGACACCACTAGAACCATTTATAGGGACCTGGTCAGGTACACACACACACCATACACACACACCACACCACACCACATCCATACACCCCCCAGGTCTAGTACAGTAGTAAATGGTGTGTGTGATGGTATGTGTTCTAGTGTTCAGAAGAATCCAGAGAGCAAGGAGATCAGTGTGGTTTCCACTGTCATCAAAGTCTCTGCTCTGGTAACAGACTATTATTATTAATATATTATATGGGAGAGAGAGAGAGAGAGACTATGCCTTATCCTATCCTGTGTGTTCTCTGCAGGATGCATCAGGTGTGTGTTACCCAGCCAGAGAGAGAGAGGATCAGACGTTCTCCTACCTAATAGTGGACCCCTTCAGAAGACATGTCTATGTGTTCTACCACTGTTATGGAGTAGGCTCCTTCACACTGTAATATACACACACTGTAACAGACACACCAATCCAATGTTTTGGACAATCCGGTAGGGGTAGTGAATGAGTTCCTATTTCAGGGAGAAAAAGGAGAAACTGACTTGGTCTATTGCCTCAGTAAGTGGTCTGCTGTTCTGTCTAAACTATAGAACTGTTCTGTCTACAATATAGAACTGTTCTGTCTACAATATAGAACTGTTCTGTCTACAACTATAGAACTGTTCTGTCTACAACTATAGAACTGTTCTGTCTACAACTACTATAGAACTGTTCTGTCTACAATATAGAACTGTCCTGTCTACAACTACTATAGAACTGTTCTGTCTACAATATAGAACTGTTCTGTCTACAACTACTATAGAACTGTTCTGTCTACAATATAGAACTGTTCTGTCTACAATATAGAACTGTTCTGTCTACAACTACTATAGAACTGTTCTGTCTACAACTACTATAGAACTGTTCTGTCTACAACTATAGAACTGTTATGTCTACAACTACTATAGAACTGTTCTGTCTACAATATAGAACTGTTCTGTCTACAACTACTATAGAACTGTTCTGTCTACAATATAGAACTGTTCTGTCTACAACTACTATAGAACTGTTCTGTCTACAACTACTATAGAACTGTTCTGTCTACAACTACTATAGAACTGTTCTGTCTACAACTACTGTAGAACTGTTCTGTCTACAACTACTATAGAACTGTTCTGTCTACAACTACTATAGAACTGTTATGTCTACAACTACTATAGAACTGTTATGTCTACAACTACTATAGAACTGTTATGTCTACAACTATAGAACTGTTATGTCTACAACTATAGAACTGTTCTGTCTACAATATAGAACTGTTCTGTCTACAATATAGAACTGTTCTGTCTACAACTATAGAACTGTTCTGTCTACAACTATAGAACTGTTCTGTCTACAACTATAGAACTGTTCTGTCTACAACTATAGAACTGTTCTGTCTACAACTATAGAACTGTTCTGTCTACAACTATAGAACTGTTCTGTCTACAACTATAGAACTGTTCTGTCTACAACTATAGAACTGTTCTGTCTACAATTATAGAACTGTTTTGTCTATAGAACTGTTCTGTCTACAACTGTAGAACTGTTCTGTCTACAACTGTAGAACTGTTCTGTCTACAACTGTAGAACTGTTCTGTCTACAACTGTAGAACTGTTCTGTCTACAACTGTAGAACTGTTCTGTCTACAACTGTAGAACTGTTATGTCTACAACTGTAGAACTGTTCTGTCTACAACTGTAGAACTGTTCTGTCTACAACTGTAGAACTGTTCTGTCTACAACTGTAGAACTGTTCTGTCTACAACTGTAGAACTGTTCTGTCTACAACTATAGAACTGTTCTGTCTACAACTATAGAACTGTTCTGTCTACAACTGTAGAACTGTTCTGTCTACAACTGTAGAACTGTTCTGTCTACAACTGTAGAACTGTTCTGTCTACAACTGTAGAACTGTTCTGTCTACAACTGTAGAACTGTTCTGTCTACAACTATAGAACTGTTCTGTCTACAACTGTAGAACTGTTCTGTCTACAACTGTAGAACTGTTCTGTCTACAACTATAGAACTGTTCTGTCTACAACTATAGAACTGTTCTGTCTACAACTGTAGAACTGTTCTGTCTACAACTGTAGAACTGTTCTGTCTACAACTGTAGAACTGTTCTGTCTACAACTGTAGAACTGTTCTGTCTACAACTGTAGAACTGTTCTGTCTACAACTGTAGAACTGTTCTGTCTACAACTGTAGAACTGTTCTGTCTACAACTGTAGAACTGTTCTGTCTACAACTGTAGAACTGTTCTGTCTACAACTGTAGAACTGTTCTGTCTACAACTATAGAACTGTTCTGTCTACAACTGTAGAACTGTTCTGTCTACAACTATAGAACTGTTCTGTCTACAACTGTAGAACTGTTCTGTCTACAACTATAGAACTGTTCTGTCTACAACTATAGAACTGTTCTGTCTACAACAAAAACACAGGGCAGGTGCAAAATGCGGGGGATAAATAAAGTACCTATCTATCTATCTATCTATCTATCTATCTATCTATCAGACAGTATTGCCTGAGTACGGTCTTTGAGACAGTCAGTCACTAAACCAGGTACAAGCATCAGGACTAAGACCTCTTGGGGACAGCTTTTCTAATAGAATACAATGATCAACAGTGTCGAAGGCCTTTGATTGGTCAATAAACACGACAGCAACACTCTTCTTAGCATCGAGGGCATTGATCATATGGTTCACTACTAATGTAGTTGCTGTAATAGTACTATGCCCTGGTCTGAACCCACACTGATTAACATTTAAAATACATTTCTCACTTAGGTAAGTACGTAGCTGGTTATTTACAAATTTTTCCGAAACTTTGGCTAAACAGGGAAGCCTAGACATCGGCCTGTAGTTGTCAAGATCACGGCAATCTCCACCCTCATGTAGGGGCAACACATAAGGAATGAATATTTTAGGAATGAATCCTAGCGTTAGAGTCAGATTTAAAATATGTGTCATTGAACCGGCTATATGGGAAGCTGCACATTTTAATAAACCTGGGTCCAGATTATCAGCCCTATATGGGAAGCTGCACATTTTAATAAACCTGGGTCCAGATTATCAGCCCTATATGGGAAGCTGCACATTTTAATAAACCTGGGTCCAGATTATCAGCCCTATATGGGAAGCTGCACATTTTAATAAACCTGGGTCCAGATTATCAGCCCTATATGGGAAGCTGCACATTTTAATAAACCTGGGTCCAGATTATCAGCCCTATATGGGAAGCTGCACATTTTAATAAACCTGGGTCCAGATTATCAGCCCTATATGGGAAGCTGCACATTTTAATAAACCTGGGTCCAGATTATCAGCCCTATATGGGAAGCTGCACATTTTAATAAACCTGGGTCCAGATTATCAGCCCTATATGGGAAGCTGCACATTTTAATAAACCTGGGTCCAGATTATCAGCCCTATATGGGAAGCTGCACATTTTAATAAACCTGGGTCCAGATTATCAGCCCTATATGGGAAGCTGCACATTTGAATAAACCTGGGTCCAGATTATCAGCCCTATATGGGAAGCTGCACATTTTAATAAACCTGGGTCCAGATTATCAGCCCCCATAGATTTCCCAACATCCAATGTAAGCAAAGCATCAAGTACCTCCAACAGAGAATTGTCTGAAGGAGAACCTGACCAACATTATCAACATTATTCAGAGACTCTCCACCAATAGCATCTATTCTGCAATGAGGCAACATGGAGCCAGACTGAGTCCAGTTTGGAGGAGAAACTTTATCAAAATATATCCTGCAGCAATAAACTGTTGACTGAATGCATTAATGATATCATGTGATCAGTAATGATACCAGAAGCTGGTTGATCTGGTGACGAAGAGACATTCAGTTACAACCTTTCAGTCAATTCATGATTTTCCAGAATTTATATGGATTTTCTGCACAATCAGACAAAGCTGTAATGAAGTAATCAGATTTTGTCTTTCTGACAAGTTTCACATATTTATTTCTCAAACATCTAAATGACTGCCAATCAAAGTCTAGATCAGTGAATCTAGCTTTGGCCCACGCTTCATTTTCTGTGTGAAGGGCATCAGACAATTCAGGGCTAAACCATGGATTGGATTTAGTTCTCACCTTTATCCTTCTATAGGGAGCATGCCTATCTGCTATTGAAGTAAAAATACGGGTGAAATACTTGAGGGCAAGCTCAGCATCCGGTATATCAGAAATGCTGTCAAGGTCACAGTTGCTAAGGTCTTGCAAAAAAGCTTGTTCATTAAAATTCTTTAAATTTCTCTTAGCAATAATACATGGAATTGTCCTAGGAATTCTGGCATCTCTGACACATACAACTGGGCAATGGTCACTTATATCTAAGGGAAACACACCACTTGCCAAATATTTATGTGGAGCATTGGTCAGAATATAATCAATAAGGGTAGAGTTTCTCGGTTCTTTTGGATTTGGCCGTGTTGGCTCAGTAATTAGTTGTGAGAGATTCAATTCATTACAGAACTGCTTTATACTGTCTACTTCATGGGTTTCCCAATTTAAATAAAAAAAATCTCTAATAATTATTTAACTTGAAGTAAATGTGGCTAATAGATCAGTTAGGTGTTTTACCTTTTGTAGCAGGGGGGGGGCGATATACACCAATCAATATAATATTACAGTTTTTTCCCAGTTCAAGGGTCAAGTCCAGGAATTCAAATCCTTTTGGGACAGAACTAGTGTTCAACACCGAGACCTTGAGATGGTGTCGGGCAAAAATCGCAACACCTCCTCCCTTACTAACTCTGTCAGATCTAAAAACATTATATCCATCAAGGGCAACATCAACACCTCCTCCCTTACTAACTCTGTCAGATCTAAAAACATTATATCCATCAAGGGCAACATCAACACCTCCTCCCTTACTAACTCTGTCAGATCTAAAAACATTATATCCATCAAGGGCAACATCCGCATCAGATATTTTCCCCGATAGCCAGGTTTCAGATAGAAGAAGGAAATCTGGGGTATTCTGGTCTGCCAGGATCTTTATAAAGTCCAATTTAGGCAATAAGCTCCTTACATTTAAATGTAGAAATCCAAAAACATGAGGGTTCTCAGTACAGACAGGAGTTCTACTAGCAGTTGCAAAGGGCCTGATAGGATATTGTATAGGAACTGTAGTCAGATTTTGGCCCAGAAAACATACATTGGAGGGCTGATGCAGTCTTATATAAACATGACAAGGAATATCAAAGGAAACAGATGGTGAACATAGATCCTGATGCAGGATCGACAAATTCTGATCAGCCTCCATGGATCAATCAACACAGGTTCTGCTGGAGGCTAAAGCAAGATTCAAGTTTGATGAAAGGATACAGGAACCGTACCTGTTCGGGTGCAGATTATCCCGGAGAAATAGATTCGGCCGATGCAGGAATGCTGTGAAATTGTCGACAAACGGGATTCCAAGAGAGCAACAATAACCCTTGAGCCAGACGTGTAACTGGCGAATTCAACTAAAATACATGTCACTAAAATGCGGAGACGGAAGAGGCCCAGAAATAATACACTTTTTTCTAGAATCAAGCAAAACGTCAATTCATTATTTAAAATCCTCCTTGAGATTCTCAGACCGCTGTAGTTTAATGTCGTTTGACCCGACATGCACAATAACCGTTGAGACGGAGGAATGCTTGCTAATTATTGGTGGTAGCAAAACCTTTAGATCCGAAGTCCGGGTGCCAGGATAACAGTGGATCTCTGCTTTTCTAAAAGACACGTTCCGGACCATGGATGAGCCCACCACGAGGACAGAAGGACTGCCACTAGGTTGTCCCCTTGAGAAGCACAGGCTTTCCCTGGAAATCCTCCTTCTAGCTGATTGCAGGGGACCAGCAGCAATGACCGGAGGCCTGGAGAGGGACACGGAACGCCGCCGCATGGGCACATCCCTCCGACAGCAATCAGTGGATGTCTCCAGGTCTTCCAGAACCCGGAATCTGCCTCCCAGCTGCAATGACTCACCAGTTAGGCCTACACTGGCCCTTCGTCTCCCGGTATCCTGATTTGATGAAGGACGGACACTCTCCCCTCCAACTCGGCGACTCTCTGACTCTGGCAGGAGATGCATCCAGTCGTTAGCGGTGCCATTGAGAATCCGTCTGAGGAGGCTCAGGTCCTTCAACGTGTGCAGTAAACTACTGCATACTTTCTACCAGTCTGTGGTGGCCAGTGCCATCTTTTTTGCAGTGGTGTGCTGGGGCGCTAACATAAAAGCCGGTGATGCTTCTCAGGTAAATAAGCTGATCAGGAAGGCTAGCTTTGTTCTGGGGATTAGCCTTGACACTCTAGAGGAGGTGGCGGAGAGATGGATCCTGGCCAAACTGCTGGCCATCATGGACAACGTCACCTACCCTCTGCATGCCATGGTTATGATGAAGAGGAGCACCTTCAGTCACAGACTGATTCCACCACGGTGTGCCAGAGAGCGCTACAGGAGGTCCTTCCTGCTGGCGGCTAGTAGACTATTTAATGCCTCACCGGGGTGCCGTGCCGTCGGCAACATAGACCTGGAACTGTTGGGGTGTTAGGACCTAGTTTAACAATTATGCATCCATCCATCCATGAGTAACTCTCTGGTCTGTAATCACTCATTCACTCAGGACTTATTCATTCAGCACTCATTCATTCAGGACTGTATATACATATCCATGTACAGTTGTTATATCATATCACGTGCAATATTGTAAGGTATCATTGGACTGAACTTACATAGTCATTCACTCAGGACTGTATATTAGTATCCTGTCAGTTGTATCTTTTTTCATTGCTTTTAGTATATCGAATGTGCAATATGTGCATTTATCTGTAATTAAACCAGAGCACTAAGGACTGTATTTTAAGGGAATTACTATTATTACCCCTAATTATATCATACACACATTTAGCTATTTAAGTATCTCTTCCTGTCATTTACCTGTACAGTTTATGTAACCATGCAAGTATTCACTTACCTGTAAATTTAACTGTATATTTACCTGTACAGTTAATTTAATCATGCAAATATTCATTTACCTGTTAATTTAACCAGACTGTGTATTAAGTCAACTATTATTACCCTCACTTATCATAATCTTCTGCTTTTCCATGTGGACTAGGCATTAATTGAAAACGTAGTCATCTAGCTGCTACCAGGGACACATAGACAGGGCCAGGTTAATGCAGGGGCTTACCAGGGCTGAAGCTCCTGGGGGGCCCAAGAGGCAAAAAAATGAATAAAAATAAAAATATAAACTATACAATACCAGTCAAAAGTTTGGACACACCTACTCATTCTAGTTTGTTTTTTGTTTGTTTTTTAAAACTATTTTCTACAATGTAGAATAATAGTGAAGACATCAAAACTATGAAATAACACATATGGAATCATATAGTAACCAAAAGTGTTAAACAAATCAAAATATATGTTATATTTGAGATTCTTCAAAGTAGCACCCTTTGCCTTGATGCCAGCTTTGCACACTCTTGGCATTCTCTCAACCAGTGTTCATTATCCACCGCCACCATGGGGCACTCTGTTCACAACATCGACATCAGCATACAGTACCAGTCACCCACACGATGCCATACACATGGTCTGTGGTTGTGAGTCCAGTTGGACGTACTATCAAATTCTCTAAAACGAGGTTGAGAGAATGCCAATAGTGTGCAAAGCTGTCATCAAGGCAAAGGGTGGCTACTTTCAAGAATATAAAATATAAAATATATTTTGATTTGCTTGTTCAAAATACACCAGAGAGCGTAATTTAGCCACAGAGGATCAATAATCCACACCCCCCCCCCCCCCCCCCCTGAGCGCTCTGGAGCAGGTTTTCATCAAGGATCTTTCTGTACTTTGCTCCGTTCATCTTTCCCTCGATCAAGACTAGTCTTCCAGTCCCTGACACTGAAAAACAATCCTACAACATGATGCTGCCACCACCATGCTTCACCGTAGGGATGGTGCCACCACCATGCTTCACCGTAGGGAGGGTGTCAGGTTTGCTCCAGACGTGACGCTTGGCATTCAGGCCAAAGAGTTCAATCTTGGTTTCATCAGACCAGAGAACCTTGTTTCTCATGATCTTAGTCCTTTAGGTGCCTTTTGGAAACTCCAAGCGGGCTGTCATGTGCCTTTTACTGAGGAGTGGCTTCCGTCTGGCCACTCTACCATAAAGGCCTGATTGGTGGAGTGCTTTAGAGATGGTTGTCCTTCTGGAAGGTTCTCCCTTCTCCACAGAGGAACTCTGAAGTTCTGTCAGAATCACCATTGGGTTCTTGGTCACCTCCCTGACAAAGCCCTTCTCCCCAGATGGCTCAGTTTGGCCGGGCGGCCAGCTCTAGGAAGAGTCTTGGTGGTTCCAAACTTCTTCCATTTAAGAATGATGGAGGCCACTGTGTTCTTGGGGACCTTCAATGCTGCAGAAATGTAATCCAGCCCTGCACATAGGTCATCCATACATCCAGCCCTGCACATAGGTCATCCATACATCCAGCCCTGCACATAGGTCATCCATACATCCAGCCCTGCACATAGGTCATCCATACATCCAGCCCTGCACATAGGTCATCCATACATCCAGCCCTGCACATAGGTCATCCATACATCCAGCCCTGGTGAAAAAATACATTTTCTAGCTATTCATTTGATTGATAAAGTTTATTTTAAAAAGTACATTAACTAGCCAGCTACCTTGAAGCTGCTAGGGTAAAGCTAGCTAATGTTAGCTACTCCCACCGACTGTAGCTAGGTTTCTAAAAAATAACAACTAACTATATAGAATGGGATGGTAGGCCAAATGTCTGTGTAACCAATAGAGAGTCAGAGTCCCTAGTGTGGGAACAAACATAGTCTGTCCCACGTTTGGGTAAGGTAAGTTCATAGTCAACAAAGCATGCAGGAGTCATGAGGCAAATAGCAAAATAGCTGTTTGGGGTCGATGAAGAGATGGTTGAAAGAAGCTAGCAGTAATGATGGAGACGTGGCGTTGAGGTAGATGGGCGTCAAGCACAAACCGAATTAGCTATAATCCAACAGCTATGGAGGTGAATTGGGCCAGAATGAGGATGAAGTATCTGAGGTGGCAGGTGTGGTGAAGATCTCTGATGAAGTATCTGAGGTGGCAGGTGTGGTGAAGATCTCTGATGAAGTATCTGAGGTGGCAGGTGTGGTGAAGATCTCTGATGAAGTATCTGAGGTGGCAGGTGTGGTGAAGATCTCTGATGAAGTATCTGAGGTGGCAGGTGTGGTGAAGATCTCTGATGAAGTATCTGAGGTGGCAGGTGTGGTGAAGATCTCTGATGAAGTATCTGAGGTGGCAGGTGTGGTGAAGATCTCTGATGAAGTACCTGAGGTGGCAGGTGTGGTGAAGATCTCTGATGAAGTATCTGAGGTGGCAGGTGTGGTGAAGATCTCTGATGAAGTATCTGAGGTGGCAGGTGTGGTGAAGATCTCTGATGAAGTACCTGAGGTGGCAGGTGTGGTGAAGATCTCTGATGAAGTATCTGAGGTGGCAGGTGTGGTGAAGATCTCTGATGAAGTATCTGAGGTGGCAGGTGTGGTGAAGATCTCGGAGCTCGAGCCTCGCACCAATGTTCAAGATAAAAATGATTCTGGTCCAGTAGGAGTGACATTTCTTTACAGAAAGTGGACCCCTGTCTTTTGGCTGATCCATATGTGGTTTCAGGTGGGGTGAATCAGGGGTTGAGTACTGTTCAATCAGTGAAAGTAACCCGAAGTGGACTTGTAATAATTGTTGGTGTTTCTTCCACTCAGAGGGAACGGGCGCTATGCGCCACGCGACTGGGGAACAGCTTTGCTCTCGGAAACAGGGCGTCATTATAAGCAGTGATTACTGGGGTGGCGGTGGATCAAATAAAGTTGAATATTCCCAGTGTCTGTGGTGCCCGGTGCGACGCAGGCCCGGTGGTGAGCGTGGTGAAACAGAAGAGTCACTGTCTGTCCATTTCAGTTTTGTCTTTAACTGACAAAGTAATCAAATCAAATCAAATGTTATTTGTCACATGCGCCGAATACACCTGACCATGAAATGCTTACATTCAAGCCCTTAACGAACAATGCAGTTCAAGAAATAGAGTTAAGAAAATATTTACAAAATAAACTAAGGTAAAACATGTAATAAAAAGTAACAGAATAAAATAACAATAATAATGTTATGCGTTTTCCCTTCAGAGCTTTTGTTCCAAACCCACTACAGTGTTTCAGGTGCCAAGCTTGATGTGGCAGCAGTGTGCAGGAGGGAGATTCCTAGATGTGAGAAGTGTGCAGGAGGAATGTGTTAACTGTAGGGGTGCCCATGTTGCTGGGGATCAGAAGTGTCCGGTGCGAGGCAGGTTGAGGTTGCCAATGTCAGAGAAGTACTGAGGCAGTGAAGACAGTAGAGGAAGATGGGTCAAGGGTGAGGGATCCTGAGAGGCTCCCGGTGAATAGTAGACCTTTTGCATTCATTGCCATGGTTATCAACTGTACCGCAGAAATGAAACATAAATCACAGAAAATAGTTTTGTGGTGGCCACTGCAGAGAACTACTTGGGTTTAAGAAGATTTTACTGCAGAGGATTTACAGGGAGTGTTGAATGGAACTGCCCTGTCCTCCCAGGCTGTTGGCCTGGTGGTGTAGGATCAGAAAGGGTCAAAGTGGTGGAATAGGGTGGTGTTTCTATTTTTGTATTTTTATAAGTGAAGGATCAGTTGGCAGGGTAATTTTTTTCCTTTTCCCTTTTGTATCAGTGTAATGATTTACACTCCAGTCGAAGAAGAAGAAATATGGGAGGCATTTCCCTCTGGTGGAGCCTTTCACCATAACCTCCTGTAACCCCGCCCCTCACTGGTCACATGAAGCTCCGAGGCTGCAGGCTGTCCTATCGACAGTTTGGAACAACTTTGGAAAACTGAGATTTATTACCACGTAAACACTTATTTTTCACCAAATGAAACTAGATAGAGGACTGAATGTCGGGCAGTATGCAGAAATCCCATTTGGGAGTAGCTGGGACGGTTTTCGAGTCCAGCGGTTGAAGAAAAGCGACCATCAGACGAAGTTTCTGTAGGGGAAAAAGTTGAGGTTTGTGGGACGGGCCGTCTGGCTGGATGCGTGTTTTCAGCGCCGAGAAGTTTGCTAACATAACTATGTAATTTGATGGTGCAGGATAACAACGTTTTGCCAGTTTATCAAATAACGAACTACACAAAACACTATAACAACTTTCCAAATTAAAATCCACAAAAACAAATTAAACTCCAAAGAAGATCCGATCTTTGTAGTCAGTTTAGGGTGTCGTATTCCATTTGACTGGACAATTTCTAGTTTTGAAATCATTCGTTATCATTCATAATAAACTGTTAAGTTGTTTTAATTGGACGCATCATCTCTGGAAGGCAACATGGACTCGCGTCAGGGTCAGTGCGCGCCCCCGGTGGGGCAGCAGATCGTGCACGTCCGCGGAGACTCCCAGACCGATCTGGAGGCGCTGTTTAACTCCGTGATGAACCCTAAAACTTCCGCCCTGCCCCCCTCCTCTCTGCCTATGAGGATGAGAAAACTACCAGACTCCTTCTTCAGACAGCCGGATCCCCGATCACACTCCAGACAGGTAGGTAACAGGCCTCACACACTCCAGACAGGTAGGTAACAGACCTCACACACTCCAGACAGGTAGGTAACAGACCTCACACACTCCAGACAGGTAGGTAACAGACCTCACACACTCCAGACAGGTAGGTAACAGACCTCACACACTCCAGACAGGTAGGTAACAGACCTCACACACTCCAGACAGGTAGGTAACAGACCTCACACACTCCAGACAGGTAGGTAACAGACCTCACACACTCCAGACAGGTAGGTAACAGACCTCACACACTCCAGACAGGTAGGTAACAGACCTCACACACTCCAGACAGGTAGGTAACAGGCCTCACACACTCCAGACAGGTAGGTAACAGGCCTCACACACTCCAGACAGGTAGGTAACAGACCTCACACACTCCAGACAGTCTAGTTAATAACTCAACTCTCTCCCAACACGCCCGACCCCCACCAGTCTAGTTAATAACTCAACTCTCTCCCAACACGCCCGACCCCCACCAGTCTAGTTAATAACTCAACTCTCTCCCAACACGCCCGACCCCCACCAGTCTAGTTAATAACTCAACTCTCTCCCAACACGCCCGACCCCCACCAGTCTAGTTAATAACTCAACTCTCTCCCAACACGCCCGACCCCCACCAGTCTAGTTAATAACTCAACTCTCTCCCAACACGCCCGACCCCCACCAGTCTAGTTAATAACTCAACTCTCTCCCAACACGCCCGACCCCCACCAGTCTAGTTAATAACTCAACTCTCTCCCAACACGCCCGACCCCCACCAGTCTAGTTAATAACTCAACTCTCTCCCAACACGCCCGACCCCCACCAGTCTAGTTAATAACTCAACTCTCTCCCAATACGCCCGACCCCCACCAGTCTAGTTAATAACTCAACTCTCTCCCAACACGCCCGACCCCCACCAGTCTAGTTAATAACTCAACTCTCTCCCAACACGCCCGACCCCCACCAGTCTAGTTAATAACTCAACTCTCTCCCAACACGCCCGACCCCCACCAGTCTAGTTAATAACTCAACTCTCTCCCAACACGCCCGACCCCCACCAGTCTAGTTAATAACTCAACTCTCTCCCAATACGCCCGACCCCCACCAGTCTAGTTAATAACTCAACTCTCTCCCAATACGCCCGACCCCCACCAGTCTAGTTAATAACTCAACTCTCTCCCAATACGCCCGACCCCCACCAGTCTAGTTAATAACTCAACTCTCTCCCAATACGCCCGACCCCCACCAGTCTAGTTAATAACTCAACTCTCTCCCAATACAATTCTCTTTGCTTATTTGAGCTGTTCTTGCCATAATATGGACTTGGTCTTTTACCAAATAGGGCTCTTCTGTATACCACCCCTACCTTGTCACAACACAACTGATTGGCTGAAATACATTAACTTTTAACAAGACACACCTGTTAATTGAAATGCATTCCAGGTGACTACCTCATGAAGCTGGTTGAGAGAATGCCATGAGTGTGCAAAGCTGTCATCAAGGCAAAGGGTGGCTACTTTGAAGAATCTCAAATATGAAATATATTTTGATTTGTTTAACACTTTTTTTTGGTTACTACATTATTCCATATGTGTTATGTCATAGTTTTGATGTCTTCACTTTTATTCTACAATGTAAAAAATTGTAAAAATTAAGAAAAATCCTTGAATGAGTAGGTGTGTTTTGACTGGTACTGTATATGTAGGTCTATGTATTTCTGTGTGGTCATGTATACAGTACCAGTCAAATGTTTGGACACTGAGACCTACACATATACATGACCACACAGAAACACATAGACCTACACATATACATGACCACACAGAAACACATAGACCTACACATATACATGACCACACAGAAACACATAGACCTACACATATACATGACCACACAGAAACACATAGACCTACACATATACATGACCACACAGAAACACATAGACCTACACATATACATGACCACACAGAAACACATAGACCTACACATATACATGACCACACAGAAACAGCACATCCTCTATATTGTTGATCTCATAGCTTTATTAATATCCCACAACACACCCCACCCAGCTTTATGTTCAATAGTACTGTAGAGCTGCTGTAGCCGTCCTGCCCCTAGGGGTCCACGGCCCTGTAGCGCCCCAACCCAACACACCCCACCCAGCTTTATGATCTTAGTGAAACATTCATTACTGGTTTCAGGTGTGTTAGTCCAAGACCAGAGTCACAACAGTACAGCGGACCTTCAGGGCCAGGACTGAGCCGCCCAGCAGATAGGGATGTCCTACATAGGTATCTGTCCTGACGTGGGCATGTTTTCAATACAGACTCCTTTAGTCATGTGTCTAGGGCTGTGGCGGTCACAACATTTCGTCAGCCAGTGATTGTCAAGCAAATAACTGTAATTTACCGTTAATTAACATAAACACGTTTATCATCTCCTGGCTTCCACACAAAGCCTACAAACCACTGATGCAAAGTCTAATACATCCATGTAATATAACCAACACCTTCACAATAACTCCATGTAATATAACCTACACCTTCCCAATAACTCCATGTAATATAACCTACACCTTCACAATAACTCCATGTAATATAACCTACACCTTCACAATAAATGCATGTAATATAACCTACACCTTCACAATAAATCCATGTAATATAACCTACACCTTCCCAATAACTCCATGTAATATAACCTACACCTTCACAATAACTCCATGTAATATAACCTACACCTTCACAATAAATGCATGTAATATAACCTACACCTTCACAATAAATCCATGTAATATAACCTACACCTTCACAATAACTCCATGTAATATAACCTACACCTTCCCAATAACTCCATGTAATATAACCTACACCTTCACAATAACTCCATGTAATATAGCCTACACCTTCACAATAACTCCATGTAATATAGCCTACACCTTCACAATAACTCCATGTAATATAACCTACACCTTCACAATAACTCCATGTAATATAGCCTACACCTTCACAATAACTCCATGTAATATAGCCTACACCTTCACAATAAATCCATGTAATATAACCTACACCTTCACAATAACTCCATGTAATATAGCCTACACCTTCACAATAAATCCATGTAATATAACCTACACCTTCACAATAAATCCATGTAATATAACCTACACCTTCACAATAAATCCATGTAATATAACCTACACCTTCACAATAAATCCATGTAATATAACCTACACCTTCACAATAAATCCATGTAATATAACCAACACCTTCACAATAAATCCATGTAATATAACCAACAACTTCACAATAAATCCATGTAATATAGCCTACACCTTCACAATAAATCCATGTAATATAGCCTACACCTTCACAATAAATCCATGTAATATAGCCTACACCTTCACAATAAATCCATGTAATATAACCTACACCTTCACAATAAATCCATGTAATATAGCCTACACCTTCACAATAAATCCATGTAATATAGCCTACACCTTCACAATAAATCCATGTAATATAACCTACACCTTCACAATAAATCCATGTAATATAGCCGACACCTTCACAATAAATCCATGTAATATAACCTACACTTTCACAATAACTCCATGTAATATAGCCTACACCTTCACAATAAATCCATGTAATTTAACCTACACCTTCACAATAAATCCATTATTTATTTTAGACCGGTCTAAAGAAACATGATTTAAAGAAAATGTAGTCTATTTCAGAAGAACAGAATAGCATTCTGGGAGTTGTCCTGATGTTAGGCCCTGATCAGGCTGTACCACATGTCTGTAGGCTACATACTCTGAGTTGTCCTGATGTTAGGCCCTGATCAGGCTGTACCACATGTCTGTAGGCTACATACTCTGAGTTGTCCTGATGTTAGGCCCTGATCAGGCTGTACCACATGTCTGTAGGCTACACTAGTTCATTTAGAAGACAAGATTAGCTTAGAATTCCGAGCATTATTTTATAGTATGAAGAATACAATTGAACAAAGCTGAAATCCAAACGATGTGAGGGAGCAGATATACACATAGGGCTGTTCTGTGTCGAGCGGAACAGGTTCTCCTATATTTAAATGTAGAGTTATTAATGTAACTAGTTGTTCTATATGTTTAGATGTTTAATACATTGTAAGGCTGCATGATGCGAGTAATGATGATTTGAAAACGGTTGCATCAGGAAACTAGGCGTAAACTTCACAGGAGAGACGTTTAAACAAACCTTCTGGAACGTGAACTTTCATGTGCCTTAATAATAAATTTGTATGCAATCTGTAAATATGAATAAAATTGTTAAATTACGAGCCTAGTTGGAAAAAGACAGCAACCTCTTGAAATCAGTGTTATTAGAGTATTTATTTTTTATTTCACCTTTATTTAACCAGGTAGGTCAGTTGAGAACAAGTTCTCATTTGCAACTGCGACCTGGCCAAGACAAAGCAAAGCAGTGCGACAAATAACAACAGAGTTACACATTAAACAAACAGTCAAAAAACACAATAGAAAATCTATAAACAGAGTGCAAAATGTAGTGCAAAAATGCATGTATGATAGCAAAGGAGATGGAAAACACCTGTCAGGATTACATCTTCAAACTAAGGACAACCATGGCATCGTGACGGAGACGCGTCCATAATGCATGATGTACGTATATAGGTAAGATAGACTAGCTAGCTACATTTTCAAATATTACACGTTTCAAATTTTGGTTTCATTTCAAGATAAAGTATACTGTTAGCTAGCTAGCTAACGTTAGCTGGCTAGCTCGCTTGCTAAAGTTGCGCATATGATCTTATTATTATTATTATTATTATTATTCATATCTCAGAGCCATAGCCTAATGTTAGCTAGCTGCAGATTCATGCAGTGTAGTAACGTCATGAGTTGGGATTATGGTTTGTTATGGTCTTAACAAAAGACTCCACTATGCAATTATCCATTTAAATAGAATGTCACTGCGACAACTGTTGATAGACATAGCTGGTCAATTTACTCTGACTATCTACTATGATTTCGGAGCACTGTCGTCTGAGTGTGCCAGAGTGCAGAATAACTGACAAATTTACGAACGCTCAATACCCGTTGAATATGGCCAGTGTCAGTAAATGTTGGCAAAAAAACGTAAATTGTTAGTTAGTTAGTCACCAACGCTCTAGATAACATGAAAGCATTCTTACCAGCTCTGCTATGGTGAGTAAAATGGTCAGAGTGAGCTGTTCTCTCATTTGTGTCTGGAAGTAGCTAGCAAGCTATCTAACGTTTGACAGTTAGCTTGGGTGATTGACTGCTGCTGTTAGTACAGAACGCTCGTATATACCCTTAAAGAGATAGTCGGGGCTAAATCTTAAGAGGGTGTGAACGATGCTGAATTGGTGTAGACAAAGAAGAGCTCTCCAGTAGGTTCACCTACACATTCACGGGCCATTTTCTCAAAAGTGTTTATCAACTTTCAAAGCAGAATGACTTCCCATTGTTCCTCAAATGCAGTGAATGATGTACCAGTGTAGCAGCTCTGTGTCTCTGCTTTTATCCAATGTAAAAAACACAATTTCAAATTTTGCTACATAAGACTGAATCAAGGCGGTCGGTCACATTTGACAAGCATTTCACGGCGGCGTCCCCTTTGTGTCCGTAATGCACCCCCAAAAAATCCATGCCTTTTGCGGCCAGTGGCCATTGTGACCTTCCCGCTGAGTGCTCCGAATCACCTCTCACTCACATGGCTCTCTATCACGTGATCGGGTCTTTCTCACAGGCTACAAGTGAAGACCGACACATCGGGGACGCAACTGTGCACGTCCTGATCCACTTCCGAGGTGCATATTGTCCACATTTACTTTTTGTCAGCCAACAAGATGAGTTGGCCTAACAGACAACAAAATCACTTTGGACTTTATATGGTGGTTGGCAACCAACTTTAATGTCCAATACCACCACCAACTAGACTGGAGTGTGGACCTCAGTTCATCTTTTAATTAGATAGATAGATAGATAGATAGATAGATAGATAGATACTTTATTGATCCCCCGGGGGGGAAATTTCATTACCCATGTGGGTACATGCTCCTGAAAACCAATGAGGAGATGGGAGAGGCGGGACTTGCAGCGCGTCAATCAGCGCGTCAATCATCACAAATAGAACCAAGTTCTATTTTAGCGCCTGGCTACGCAGACGCTCGCAAGCAGTGTAGGTGCAATGATTGAATAACATGTATGTGTACATGTATTTTGCGGCCGAATGGCAGAGCTATCCTTTTGAAACCGGGCCCTGGCCGAATGGCAGAGCTATCCTTTTGAAACCGGGCCCTGGCCGAATGGCAGAGCTATCCTTTTGAAACCGGGCCCTGGCCGAATGGCAGAGATATCCTTTTGAAACCAGGCCCTGGCCGAATGGCAGAGCTATCTTTTTGAAACCGGGCCCTGGCCGAATGGCAGAGCTATCCTTTTGAAACCAGGCCCTGGCCGAATGGCAGAGCTATCTTTTTGAAACCTGGCCCTGGCCGAATGGCAGAGCTATGGCAGAGCTATCCTTTTGAAACCAGTCAGATCTGTAATATTTAGGTGTGCCTAGGCTGCTGCAACAGTTCATGTATAGAGTTGTTGCTTGTGTCTGTCGTAAGTCATTATTTTTATGTGTTTTATTGTTTATTGTTTATTGAACCTTTATTTAACCTTTATTGAACCTTTATTTAACTCAGCAAGTCAGTTAAGAACAAATTCTTATTTACAATGACGGCCTACCAAAAGGCATAAACAAACCCTCCCCTACCCCGGCCAAACCCTCCCCTACCCCGGCCAAACCCTCCCCTACCCCGGCCAAACCCTCCCCTACCCCGGCCAAACCCTCCCCTACCCCGGCCAAACTCTCCCCTACCCAGGCCAAACTCTCCCCTACCCAGGCCAAACTCTCCCCTACCCCGGCCAAACTCTCCCCTACCCCGGCCAAACCCTCCCCTATCCCGGCCAAACCCTCCCCTACCCCGGCCAAACTCTCCCCTACCCCGGCCAAACTCTCCCCTACCCCGGCCAAACTCTCCCCTACCCCGGCCAAACCCTCCCCTACCCCGGCCAAACTCTCCCCTACCCCGGCCAAACTCTACCCTGCCCCGGCCAAACCCTCCCCTACTCCGGCCAAACCCTCCCCTACCCCGGCCAAACCCTCCCCTACCCCGGCCAAACTCTACCCTGCCCCGGCCAAACCCTCCCCTAACCCGGACCACGCTGGGCCAATTGTGCGCCGCCCAATGGGATCACGGCCAGTTGTGATACAGCCCGGGATCGAACCAGAGTCTGTAGTGACGCCTCTAGCACTGTGAGCGCTGCGTCGCCTGGGAGCCTGTTATGTGATTATGTGTTTATCACGTTGACTAAATATATATCCTCTCTTCTAATCTATCTATCAAACAATGTCACGGCCTTGTTTTTCTGTGTCGCAGAATTAACTTGATAACTTGTTGTCGTATTGACTGTAGTCATCAACCAGAAACCGGGTGTCATTTGACAAAAAAACGAAACACTTAATTACTCATAATGACGCTGCTGAAGCCGCCACAACTTTGTTGGTTGGTGATACGGATTCGGACACGTCCTTGCACATTGAAAGCGATGATGTTGAGGTGAGTGAAATAAGTAAACAGCAGATATACAGTATGTTTGATGTTGTTGATGTTTGAAGCTGTGAAACTTATTGCTCTCAGATTAGCAAGCCCTGTCATGATCACTTGGTTGGTACAGACGAGCACATCAGCGGTGGAGCAGGAGCTCGATTGATTGCTCTCTGTCTCATGGAAATAGTTGCAGTGTTTAGCTGTATATTGTCAAATCAAATCGTTGCCATACCAGGCGGTGATGCAACCGGTCAGGAAGCTCTCAATGGTGCAGTTGTAAAACCTTTTGAGGATCTGAGGACCCATGCCAAATCTTTTCAGTCTCCTGAGGGAGTATAGGCTTTGTAGTTTGTTGATGACGTGGACACCAAGGAACTTGAAGCTCTCAACCTGCTCCACTTGCCAGGTGGGCTCTCATGCATGCCTCAGGGTTGCTTGCCTCAAAGCGAGCATAGAAGTAGTTTAGCTCGTCTGGTAGGCTCGTGTCACTGGGCAGCTCTCGGCTGTGCTTCCCTTTGTAGTCTGTAATGGTTTGTAAGCCCTGCCACATCCGACGAGCGTCAGAGCCGGTGTAGTACGATTCGATCTTAGTCCTGTATTGACGCTTTGCCTGTTTGATGGTTTGTCGGAGGGCATAGTGGGGTTTCTTATAAGCTTCCAGGTTAGAGTCCCGCTCCTTGAAAGCGGCAGCTTTAGCCTTTAGCTCAGTGCGGATGTTGCCTGTAATCCATGGCTTCTGGTTGGGGTATGTACGTACAGTCACTGTGGGGACAACCTCATTGATGCACTTATTGATGAAGCCAATGACTAATGTGTTTTACTCCTCAATGCCATTGGAAGAATCCCAGAACATATTCCAGTCTGTGCAGCAAAACAGTCCTGTAGCTTAGCATCTCCTTCATCTGACCACTTTTTTATTGATCGAGTCACTTGTACTTCCTGCTTTAATTTTTGCTGTAAGCAGGAATCAGGAGGATATAATTATGGTCAGATTTTACTAATGGAGGGGGAGGGAGATCTGTGCGTCTCTGTGTGTGGAGTAAAGGTGGTCTAGAGTTTTTTTTTTCTCCTCTGGTTGCACATTTAACATGCTGGAAGAAGTGAGGTAAAATGGATTTAAGTTTCTCTGCATTAAAGTCCCCCTCTGGATGAGCATTTTCCTGTTTGCTTATGGCGGAATACAGCTTGTTGAGTGCGATCTTAGTGCCAGCATCGGTCTGTGGTGATATGTAGACAGCTACGAAAAATACAGATGAAAACTCTCTGGGTAGATAGTGTGGTCTACAGCTTATCATGAGATGCTCTACTTCAGGCAAGCAAAACTTCCTTAGATATTGTGCACCAGCTGTTTACAAAAATGCATAGACCGCCACCCCTTGTCTTACCAGACGCCGCTGTTCTATCCTGCTGATACATTGTGTAACCAGCCAGCTGTATGTTGATTGTGTCGTCGTTTAGCCACGACTCCGTGAAGCATAGAATGTTACAGTTTAAAGTCCCGTTGGTAGTTTAATCTTCCTCGTAGGTCATCGATTTTATTTTCCAATTATTGCACGTTAGCTAGCAGAACGGAGGGAAGTGGGGGTTTATTAAATCGCCCTTTCGGTGTCTTCTCTTCACGCAAATGCCGGGGATCTGGGCCTGTTCCTGGGAAAGCAATATGTCCTTCATGGTTATGTGGAATTTGACTGTTGTCATGACTCGTGAATGCTGGTCACCATAAAAGCCCTAGTAGCTGCGCTTGCAAAGCCACCACTTTCACTAGCTAGCCTTACAGGCCTCCACCACTTTCACTAGCTAGCCTTACAGGCCTCCACCACTTTCACTAGCTAGCCTTACAGGCCTCCACCACTTTCACTAGCTAGCCTTACAGGCCTCCACCACTTTCACTAGCTAGCCTTACAGGCCTCCACCACTTTCACTAGCTAGCCTTACAGGCCTCCACCACTTTCACTAGCTAGCCTTACAGGCCTCCACCACTTTCACTAGCTAGCCTTACAGGCCTCCACCACTTTCACTAGCTAGCCTTACAGGCCTCCACCACTTTCACTAGCTAGCCTTACAGGCCGCCACCACTTTCACTAGCTAGCCACCAACATGAAGTGTTTATCTTTTGAGCTCAGGTTATTGTTAATCATGTTTGCTAGGTACAGATATTCATAGGTTATACACTGCCGCGTTTTTCAATTATTTGACAGCTTAGCTGTCGGGTTAGAGTAGATGGGTTAGAGTAGGGAGGAGGAAGAGGAGGAGGAAGAGGGAGATGAGGAGGAGGAATTGGGAGAGGAGGAGGAAGAGAGAGAGCACACCCGAGAGGGGAGCCTACGTTTCCATGGAGTGTGTCTGCCCCAAGTCCCACCATTCACTCTTGTACCACACAGACGGTCTAAAGTGACAGTGGCAGGAGTTTTTGAGTTGTTTTAAAAAAGTTTTTAAAAAACCCCAATAATAATACGCTTAACACCAAGCTGTCCGACCACCACGTCCAATTCACTGAATTATTTTCAAAGTAGGCTACTGTTTCTACATTTTGTGTCAGGCCTGGTCTGTACTAAATGTTATTGAGAGAGTTTATGCCAGGCACACCGGTTTGTGTCAAGAACTGCAACGCACCCCCTGCTAGTGTTGGTCCTCTAGACACACCCCCTGCTAGTGTTGGTCCTCTAGACACACCCCCTGCTAGTGTTGGTCCTCTAGACACACCCCCTGCTAGTGTTGGTCCTCTAGACACACCCCCTGCTAGTGTTGGTCCTCTAGACACACCCCCTGCTAGTGTTGGTCCTCTAGACACACCCCCTGCTAGTGTTGGTCCTCTAGACACACCCCCTGCTAGTGTTGGTCCTCTAGACACACCCCCTGCTAGTGTTGGTCCTCTAGACACACCCCCTGCTAGTGTTGGTCCTCTAGACACACCCCCTGCTAGTGTTGGTCCTCTAGACACACCCCCTGCTAGTGTTGGTCCTCTAGACACACCCCCTGCTAGTGTTGGTCCTCTAGACACACCCCCTGCTAGTGTTGGTCCTCTAGACACACCCCCTGCTAGTGTTGGTCCTCTAGACACACCCCCTGCTAGTGTTGGTCCTCTAGACACACCCCCTGCTAGTGTTGGTCCTCTAGACACACCCCCTGCTAGTGTTGGTCCTCCAGACACACCCCCTGCTAGTGTTGGTCCTCTAGACACACCCCCTGCTAGTGTTGGTCCTCCAGACACACCCCGTTAAGTCCTCTAGGTACACCTACTGCTAGTGTTGGTCCTCTAGACACACCCACTGCTAGTGTTGGTCCTCTAGACACACCCCCAGCTAGTGTTGGTCCTCTAGACATCCACTGCTAGTGTTGGTCCTCTAGACACACCCACTGCTAGTGTTGTCCTCTAGACACACCCCCTGCTAGTATTGGTCCTCCAGACACACCCACTGCTAGTGTTGGTCCTCTAGACACACCCACTGCTAGTGTTGGTCCTCTAGACACACCCCCTGCTAGTGTTGGTCCTCTAGACACACCCACTGCTAGTGTTGGTCCTCTAGACACACCCCCTGCTAGTGTTGGTCCTCTAGACACACCCACTGCTAGTGTTGGTCCTCTAGACACACCCACTGCTAGTGTTGGTCCTCTAGACACACCCACTGCTAGTGTTGTCCTCTAGACACACACCCTGTTAGTATTGGTCCTCTAGACACACCCCCTGGTAGTGTTGGTCCCAGCCCCTGTTCCCATTTGGAATAAGTGACACACCTGGTCCCCTAAGTGAGTCAGTGTTGGTCCCAGCCCCTGTTCCCATTGGACAATCAGGACTCAGTCAGTTGACACTGATCTTAGTGTGTTTCTGTGTGACTATGTCTAGGCCAGTTCAGATGGGACCATTGCTGGGTCTCTGACACCTCATCATGTGCGTGCCCACTCCTCTCCCGCATCGCTCCCCATCAATGCCCTTTCTACCCCAGCAACCAGTGCCATGGTAACACAGCCGCTTCCTGACGACATGCCCCTCCCCCCGGGCTGGGAGATGGCCAAGACGCCCTCAGGACAGTGCTACTTCCTCAAGTAGGTATCTCTGTGTGTGTGTGAATGTGTTTGTGTGTGTTGTGTCATGTAAAGCCAGTCCTATCTAAATCATCAGGTTAAACCAGCTCTAAACTACAGCAGACTATGGAAGCCTGTTAGGGAAAAACCTCATATGGAGAAACAACATTAACCAATCTGACTGGCTAACCAACAACCAATTATATGGCTCAGAACTCTGCATCCTCTACCACCTCCTAACTTGGTGTGTGTGTGTGTGTGTGTGTGTGTGTGTGTGTGTGTGT
>CM042391.1:43891471-43926471 GCA_023634145.1 Thymallus thymallus | reverse complement strand
TGTGAGCATGTTCGATAGAGACCCACTCCTTTGTCTTCCTCCGGTTTCCCCTCCCACTTTCCTCTGAATCTATCGTGTTATAATCTGTCATTGTTTTGTTTGGTCCACTAGGGACGGTATTCACTGTATAATGTTATTATGCATTGTATAATCTGTAATTGTTAAATTAGCTAGTAAATAAATAATTTAGCCAATTTGTGTATGGATAATCCAACGTAAAGGCTGGATTTGTGCAGACTAGGATTTTACGACAATCAGAAATGAGACTGAGATAATGTGACGATTAATAAGTGACTGTTACAAGATAAAATATCCGAAGAGCTATTTTCTGGAATTGGTAACTCTGTAAACGACAGATTCCAATGGTGCCCCGACTTCCTAGTTAATCAATGTTTATATGGTTAGTATCACATAATAATTAAGCCTAGAGAATCGATTTGATAATATAACTGTCTTAACCTTTAATGATAAGTCAGAGACACGACAAAGCCACTTCTGTATTGTCTTGGCTGTGTGCTTAGGGTCGTTGTCCTGATGAAAGGTGAACATTCTCCCCAGTCTGAGGTCCTGAACGTTCTGGAGAAGGTTTTCATCAAGCATCTCTCTGTACTTTGCTCTGCTCATCTTTCCCTCGATCCTGACTAGTCTCCCAGTCCCTGCCCCTGGAAAACATCCCAACAGCATGATGCTGTCACCACCATGCTTCACCGTAGGGATGGTACCAGGTTTCCTCCAGACCTGATGCTTGGCATTCAGGCCAAAGAGTTCAATCTTGTTTTCATCAGACCAGAGATTCTTGTTTCTCATTGTCTGAGTCCTTTAGGTCCATTTTAATATATTTTTTTACCTTTATTTAACTAGGCAAGTCAGTTAAGAACAAATTCTTATTTACAATGAAGTCACAAAGTGCTATACAGAAACCCAGCCTAAAACCCCAAACAGCAAGCAATGCAGATGTGGAAGCACAGTAGGTGCCTTTTGGCAAACTCCAAGCGGGCTGTCATGTGCCTTTCATTGAGGAGTGGCTTCGGTCTGGCCTCTCTACCATAATGGCCTGATTGGTGGAGTGCTGCAGAGATGGTTGTCCTTCTGGAAGTTTCTCCCATCTCCACAGAGGAAATAGGGTTCTTGGTCACCTCCCTGACAAAGGCCTTTCTCCTCCGATTGCTCGGTTTGGCCGCGTGGCCAGCTCTGGGAAGAGTCTAAGTGGTTCCAAACTTGCATTTAAAAATTATGGAGGCCACTGTGTTCTTGTGGACCTTCAATTCTGCAAAAAAATGTTGGTACCCTTCACCAGATCTTTGCCTCGACACAATCCTGTCTCGGAGTTCTACGGACAATTCCTTCGACCTCATGGCTTGGTTTTTTTATCTGACATGCACTGTTAACTGTGGGACCTTATATAGACAGGTGTGTGCCTTTCCAAATCATGTCCAATCAATGTAATTTACTACAGGTGGACTCCAGTCAAGTTGTAGAAACATCTCAAGGATGATCAATGGAAACAGGAAGCACCTGAGCTACATTTAGAGGCTCATAGCAAATACTTATGTAAATAAGGTATCAGTGTTTTATTTTTAATACATTTGCAAACATTTTTTTTTTTTTTTACTTTCTGCTTTGTCATTATGGGGTATTGTGTGTAGATTGTTGAGGATTTTTTTATTTATTTAATCCATTTCAGAATAAGGCTGTAACGTAACAAAATGTGGAAAAAGTCAAGGGGTCTGAATACTTTCTGAATGAACTGTGTGTAGCCCCTCAAGAGCAACAACCTTCCCATAAGGGCCTATAAGCTCCGCCCATTAGAAGTTTAATAAGTTTGCAAACATTTGTAAAAACTAGTTTTTGCTTTGTCGTTATGGGGTATTGTGTGTAGATTGGTGAGGGAAAAAAACTATTCAATCCATTTTAGAATATGAATCCACACAACATAAGATTGAATAATATTCACTAATTGGCCCAAGGGAGGAACAACATGTTTACTGTTGCCCATAGAAAATGAGGCCGTATATCTGTGGTATTAGCATGGGCAGCACCATTGGGGGCTTCCACCATTTTAAAGTAGTCAACTGGGTGGGACTTCTAACTTCAATTGCTGATCTCTCCTGTCCAACCGGGTCATCAGGAGGGATCAACCAATTGTGAAGAAGAAAATTGACTACTTCAAAATGGAGGTTAGTTGGCAAAATGCATTGGGGCAGGTAGCGTTCTCCTGGTATCCACCAAACCCAGATTCATCCGTTGGACTGCCAGATGGTGAAGAGTGATTAATTACTCCAGAGAACTCGCTTCCACTGCTCCAGAGTCCGGCAAGCTTTAAACCGCTCCAGCCAACGCTTGGCATTGTACATGGTGATCTTAGGCTTGTGTGCGGCTGCTCGGCCATGGAAACCCATTTCATGAAGCTCCCCTTTTTTCTCCCCATGTTCTGTGAGCTTGTGTCTCCCTCCCTAACATTAACCCTGACCCCCCTGTCTCCCTCCCTAACATTAACCCCTGACCCCTGTCTCCCTCCCTAACATTAACCCTGACCCCCCTGTCTCCCTCCCTAACATTAACCCCTGACCCCCCTGTCTCCCTCCCTAACATTAACCCTGACCCCCCTGTCTCCCTCCCTAACATTAACCCTGACCCCCCTGTCTCCCTCCCTAACATTAACCCTGACCCCCCTGTCTCCCTCCCTAACATTAACCCTGACCCCCCTGTCTCCCTCCCTACCATTAACCCCTGACCCCCCTGTCTCCCTCCCTAACATTAACCCTGACCCCCCTGTCTCCCTCCCTAACATTAACCCTGACCCCCCTGTCTCCCTCCCTAACATTAACCCTGACCCCCCTGTCTCCCTCCCTAACATTAACCCTGAACCCCCCTGTCTCCCTCCCTAACATTAACCCTGAACCCCCCTGTCTCCCTCCCTAACATTAACCCCTGACCCCCCTGTCTCCCTCCCTAACATTAACCCCTGACCCCCCTGTCTCCCTCCCTAACATTAACCCCTGACCCCCCTGTCTCCCTCCCTAACATTAACCCCTGACCCCCCTGTCTCCCTCCCTCCAGTCCAGAGTGCTGTAGCCCAGGTGAAGCCCTCAACCCTGACCTCTGACCCAGTTGGCATTGCGACAGCGGCAACCAAGCGCAGGCAGCAGCTGCAGGCGGAGAAGGACCGACTGAGGCGGAAACAACAGGACCTGGCCCGTCCAATCAGAGCACAGGTCAGGGGTCAAACACACTGGAATATATATGGATATTAAGTTCTATATTGTGCCTTCAGAAAGTATTCACACCCCTTGACTTTTTCCACATTTTGTCGTTACAAAGTGGGATTAAAATGCATTTTAATTGTCTTATATATTTATTTAGTCAACGATAAATACTCTGTCAAAGTGGAACAAAAATTAGAACATTTGTAAAACATTTATGAGAATGAAACACTAATAAACACTCTATATACCTTAGAAACGTATGTGGACACACCTTCAAATCAGTAGATTCTGACATTTCAGCCACACCTGTTGCTGACAGGTGTATGTAATTGAACACACAGCCATGCAATCTCCATAGACAAACATTGGCAGTAGAATGGCCTTACTGAAGAGCTCAGTGACTTTCAACGTGGCACTGTCATAGGATGCCACCTTTCCAACAAGCCAACAGTTCGGAACTCACTCCCGAGTTCCAAACTGCCTCTGGAAGCAACGTCAGCACAAGAACTGTTCATCAGGAGCTTCATGAAATGGGATTTCCGTGTCCGAGCAGCCGCACACAAGCCTAAGATCACCATGCGCAATGCCAACCATCGGCTGGAGTGGTGTAAAGCTGGCCACCGTTGTGGAAACGCGTTCTCTGGAGTGATGAATCACGCTTCACCATCTGGCAGTCTGATGGACGAATCTGGGTTTGGCGGATGCCAGGAGAACGCTACCTTCCTGAATGCATAGTGCCAACTGTACAGTTTGGTGGAGGACGAATAATGGTCTGGGGCTGTTTTTCATGGTTCGAGCTAGCATATACGTTACAGCATACAATGAATTACATTGTAGATTATTCTGTGCTTCCAACTTTGTGGCAACAGTTTGGGGAAGGCCCTTTCCTGCTTCAGCATGACAATGCCTCCGTGCACAAAGTGAGGTCCATACAGAAATGGTTTGTTGAGATCGGTGTGGAAGAACTTGACTGGCCTTCACAGAGCCCTGATCTCAACCCCATCGAACACCTTTGGGATAAATTGGAACGCCGACTGCGAGCCAGGCCTAATCGCCCAACATCAGTGCCTGACTTCACTAATGCTCTTGTGGCTGAATGGAAGCAAGTCTCTGCAGCAATGTTCCACCATCTAGTGGAAAGCCTTCCCAGAAGAGTGGAGGCTGTTATAGCAGTAAAGGAGGGACCAACTCCATATTAATGGCCATGATTCTGGAATGAGATGCTTGACGAGCAGGTGTCCACATACTTTTGGTTTGTAGTGTATTCAACCCTCTGAACCAGTACATCTTTGGCAGCGATTACAGCAGTGAGCTTTCTGGGTTTCTAAGTCTCTAAGAGCTTTGCACTGTATTGTACAATATTTTCCCATTATTCTTGAAAAAATTCTTCAAGCTCTGTCAAGTTGGTTGTTGATCATTGCTAGACAGCCATTTCCAAGTCTTGCCTTAGATTTTCAAACCGTTTTAAGTCAAAACTGTAAATCGGCCACTCAGGAACATTCAATGTCTTCTTGGTAAGCAGCTCCAGTGTAGATTTGGCCTTGTGTTTTAGGTCATTGTCCTGCTGAAAGGTGAATTCATCTCCCAGTGTCTGGTGGAAAGCAGACTGAACCAGGATTTCCTCTAGGATTTTGCCTGTGCTCGGCTCTATTCCGTTTATTTTTATCCTAAAAAACTCCCTAGTCCTTGCCGATGACAAGCATACCCATAACATGATGCAGTCACCACCATACCCATAACATGATTCAGCCTCCACCATACCCATAACATGATGCAGCCACCACCATACCCATAACATGATGCAGCCTCCACCATACCCATAACATGATGCAGCCACCACCATACCATAACATGATGCAGCCTCCACCATACCCATAACATGATGCAGCCTCCACCATACCCATAACATGATGCAGCCTCCACCATACCCATAACATGATGCAGCCTCCACCATACCCATAACATGATGCAGCCTCCACCATACCCATAACATGATGCAGCCTCCACCATACCTATAACATGATGCAGCACCACCATACCCATAACATGATGCAGCCTCCACCATACCCATAACATGATGCAGCCTCCACCATACCCATAACATGATGCAGCCTCCACCATACCCATAACATGATGCAGCCTCCACCATACCCATAACATGATGCAGCCTCCACCATACCCATAACATGATGCAGCACCACCATACCCATAACATGATGCAGCCTCCACCATACCCATAACATGATGCAGCCACCACCATACCCATAACATGATGCAGCCTCCACCATACCATAACATGATGCAGCCTCCACCATACCCATAACATGATGCAGCCTCCACCATACCCATAACATGATGCAGCCACCACCATACCCATAACATGATGCAGCCTCCACCATACCCATAACATGATGCAGCCACCACCATACCCATAACATGATGCAGCCTCCACCATACCCATAACATGATGCAGCCACCACCATACCCATAACATGATGCAGCCTCCACCATACCCATAACATGATGCAGCCACCACCATACCCATAACATGATGCAGCCTCCACCATACTTGGACATATTGATGTGTTGTGTTGGATTTTCCCCAAACATAACGCTTTGTATTCAGGACATAAAGTGATTTTCTAATACACATTTTTTGCAGTTTTTCTTCAGTGTCTTATTGCCTTGTTATTCTGTCCAGGCTTCCTTCTGTCATTTAGGTTAGTATTGTGGAGTAACTACAATGTTGATGATCCATCCTCAGTTTTCTCTTATCACAGCCATTAAACTCTGGAACTGTTTTAAAGTCACCATTGTCCTCGTGGTTTCATTCATTTTACATTCTAGTCATTTATCAGACACTCTTATCCAGAGAGACCTGCAGTTAGAGCATCCATCCTAAGCTAGCTAGGTCAGCATAGTAAGTTAATAAAGTCTCCATCAACAGTCACAGCTAGTAAAGAAAGAAAAGTCAAGTGTGTGTTGTCATGGTTTCCTTCCTCTGTGTGTGTTGTCATGGTTTCCTTCCTCTGTGTGTGTTGTCATGGTTTCCTTCCTCTGTGTGTGTTGTCATGGTTTCCTTCCTCTGTGTGTGTTGTCATAGTTTCCTTCCTCTGTGTGTGTTGTCATGGTTTCCTTCCTCTGTGTGTGTTGTCATGGTTTCCTTCCTCTGTGTGTGTTGTCATGGTTTCCTTCCTCTGTGTGTGTTGTCATGGTTTCCTTCCTCTGTGTGTGTTGTCATGGTTTCCTTCCTCTGTGTGTGTTGTCATGCTTTCCTTCCTCTGTGTGTGTTGTCATGGTTTCCTTCCTCTGTGTGTGTTGTCATGCTTTCCTTCCTCTGTGTGTGTTGTCATGGTTTCCTTCCTCTGTGTGTGTTGTCATAGTTTCCTTCCTCTGTGCGTGTTGTCATGGTTTCCTTCCTCTGTGCGTGTTGTCATGGTTTCCTTCCTCTGTGTGTGTTGTCATGGTTTCCTTCCTCTGTGTGTGTTGTCATGGTTTCCTTCCTCTGTGTGTGTTGTCATGGTTTCCTTCCTCTGTGCGTATTGTCATGGTTTCCTTCCTCTGTGTGTGTTGTCATGGTTTCCTTCCTCTGTGTGTGTTGTCATGGTTTCCTTCCTCTGTGTGTGTGTTGTCATGGTTTCCTTCCTCTGTGCGTATTGTCATGGTTTCCTTCCTCTGTGCGTATTGTCATGGTTTCCTTCCTCTGTGCGTGTTAGTTCATGGTTTCTTCTCCGGCAACTGAGTTTGAAAAGACTCCTGTATCTTTGTAGTGACTGGTTGTATTGATAAACCATCCAAAGTATAATTGCTCAAAGGGATATTTAATGTCTGCCTTTTTTACCCATGTACCAATAAGTGCCCATCTTTGCGAACCATTGGAAAACCTTCCTGGTCTTTGTGGTTGAATCTGTGTTTGAAATGCACTGCTCGACAGAGGGACCTTGTCATCGTTAAGGACTGGGGAGGTTTTCAGAATAAAAAGGGACAGAATGGAGCTAAACACAGAGGAAATCCCAGAGGAAATCCCAGAGGAAATCCCAGAGGAAATCCCAGAGGAAATCCTGCTTCAGTCAGCATTCCACCAGACACCTTTCAGCAGGACAATAGCCTAAAACACAAGACCAAATATAGTTGCTGACCAAGAAGACAGTGAATGTTCCTGAGTGGCCGAGTTACAGTTTTGACTTAAATCTACTTTAAAATCTATGGCAAGACCTGAAAATGGTTGTCTAGCAACGATCAACAACCAGTTTGACAGAGTTTGAAGAATAAAAATAAAAAAAGATGATGATGTGGAAAGCTCTTGCAGACTTACCCAGAAAGACTCACATATGTAATCGCTGCCAAAGGTGCTTCGACAAAGTATTGACTCGGGTGTGAATACTGTATTTCTGTATTTAATTTCCAATAAATTAGCAATTTGTAAAAACATGTTTTATCTTTGTCATTATTGTGTGTAGATGGGTGATAATGTTTTTCATTTTGAATTCAGATTAACACAACGAAATGTAGAATAATTCAAGGGGTGTGAATACTTTCTGAAGGCTCTGTAATTGTATGTGTGGGGTACAGAGATGAGGTAGTCATTCAAAAATCATGTACCTTCTTGGGTATGAAGCTTGGAACACCTGTATTTGGAGAGTTTCTCCCATTCTTCTCTGCAGATCCTCTCAAGCTCTGTCAGGTTGGATGGGGAGCGTTGCTGCACAGCTATTTTCAGGTCTCTCCAGAGATGTTAGATAGGGTTCAGGTCTGTGCTCTGTCTGGGCCACTCAAGGACATTCAGAGAAGTCACTCCTGCGTTGTCTTGGCTGTATGCTTAGGGTCGTTGTCCTGTTGGAAGGTAAACCCTATAGGGAGGCCCATAATTGGCTCAGCGTCGTCTGGGTTTGGCCGGGGTTAGGCCGTAATTGTAAATAAGAATTGGTTCTGCCTAATTAAATAAAGGTTAAATATAAATAAATAAATAAAAAATAACCTCCACCCCAGTCTGAGGTCCTGAGTCTCTGGAGCAGGTTTTCATCAAGGATCTCTCTGCACTTTGCTCCGTTCATCTTTCCCTCAATCCTGACTAGTCTCCCAGTCCCTGCCGCTGAAAAACATCCCCACAGCATGATGCTGCCACCACCATGCTTCACCGTAGGTAGGGATGGTGTCAGGTTTCCTCCAGATGTGACTCTTGGCATTCAGGCCAAAGAGTTCAATGGTTTCATCAGACCAGAGAATCTTGTTTCTCATGGTCTGAGAGTCTTTAGGTGCCTTTTGGCAAACTCCAAGCGGGCTGTCATGTGCCTTTTACTGAGGAGTGGCTTCCGTCTGGCCACCTACCATAAAGGCCTGATAGGTGGAGTGCTGCAGAGATAGTTGTCCTTCTGGAAGGTTCTCCCATCTCCACAGAGGAACTCTGGAGCTCTGTCAGAGTTACCATTGGGTTCTTGGTCACCTCCCTGACCAAGGCTCTTCTCCCCCGATTGCTCAGTTTTGCCGGGCGGCAGCTCTAGGAAGAGTCTTGGTGGTTCCAAACTTCTTCCATTTAAGAATGATGGAGGCCACTGTGTTCTTGGGGACCTTCAATGCTGCAGAAATGAGCTGTCTCGGAGCTCTACGGACAATACCTTCGACCTCATGGCTTGGTTTTTGCTCTGACATGCACTTTCAACTGTGGGACCTCATATAGACAGGTGTGTGCCTTTCCAAATCATGTCCAATCAATGTAATTTACTACAGGTGGACTCCAATCAAATTGTTGAAACATCTCAAGGATGATCAATGGAAACAGGATATACTTGAGTCTCATAGCAAAGGGTCTGAATACTTATGGAAATAAGGAATTTCTGTTTTTATTCTTAATACATTTGCAGAAATGTCTAAACTTGTTTTTGCTTTTTTCATTATTGGGTATTTTATGGAGGTTGATGAATATTTTTTGAGTAAGGCTGTAATGGATGCATTGTATATGTGTTCAAATATGTTATTTCTTTAATTTATGTTTTTATTGTAACGGCAGAGTTTTTAAAGAACCAATAATAATAATAACAATAAGGCTGGAAGTAAATAATGTATCCTGTGTCAGGATGTGGCGGTGAGGAGTGGACTGGAGCATGATGGGAAAATGAGGAACAACCATGTAGACCCCGCCCTCAACGGGTGAGCCTGTCTGTCTTTGTGTCTGTATGCATGTAGAAGTATGCACTTCAGCCAATATTCAACCTGTGTCTGTATGCATGTAGAAGTATGCACTTCAGCCAATATTCAACCTGTGTCTGTATGCATGTAGAAGTATGCACTTCAGCCAATATTAAACCTGTGTCTATGCATGTAGAAGTATGCACTTCAGCCAATATTAAACCTGTGTCTGTATGCATGTAGAAGTATGCACTTCAGCCAATATTAAACCTGTGTCTGTATGCATGTAGAAGTATGCACTTCAGCCAATATTAAACCTGTGTCTGTATGCATGTAGAAGTATACACTTCAGCCAATATTAAACCTGTGTCTGTATGCATGTAGAAGTATGCACTTCAGCCAATATTAAACCTGTGTGTGTGTTACTCCGTGTAGGGCCCACACCCGTAACGAGAGTACTGACAGTGGTCTGAGTGTCAGCAGCTTCACACGGACACCTGACGACCTGCTGAACACCGTGGAACTCATGGATACCGGTAACAGACACACCACACACACTAACACATACACATACAGCGCAAACACACACACCTTGGTTTCAATGGGACGATTTTGATAACATGGTTATATACAGAGACTACCAGGTAATAACATGGCTATATACAGGGAGTACCAGGTAATAACATGGCTATATACAGGGAGTACCAGGTAATAACATGGTTATATACAGGGAGTACCAGGTAATAACATGGCTATATACAGGGAGTACCAGGTAATAACACGGTTATATACAGGGAGTACCAGGTAATAACACGGTTATATACAGGGAGTACCAGGTAATAACATGGATATATACAGGGAGTACCAGGTAATAACATGGATATATACAGGGAGTACCAGGTAATAACACGGATATATACAGGGAGTACCAGGTAATAACACGGTTATATACAGGGAGTACCAGGTAATAACACGGTTATATACAGGGAGTACCAGGTAATAACACGGTTATATACAGGGAGTACCAGGTAATAACATGGATATATACAGGGAGTACCAGGTAATAACACGGATATATACAGGGAGTACCAGGTAATAACACGGTTATATACAGGGAGTACCAGGTAATAACACGGTTATATACAGGGAGTACCAGGTAATAACACGGTTATATACAGGGAGTACCAGGTAATAACACGGTTATATACAGGGAGTACCAGGTAATAACACGGTTATATACAGGGAGTACCAGGTAATAACACGGTTATATACAGGGAGTACCAGGTAATAACACGGTTATATACAGGGAGTACCAGGTAATAACACGGTTATATACAGGGAGTACCAGGTAATAACACGGTTATATACAGGGAGTACTAGGTAATAACACGGTTATATACAGGGAGTACCAGGTAATAACACGGTTATATACAGGGAGTACCAGGTAATAACACGGTTATATACAGGGAGTACCAGGTAATAACACGGTTATATACAGGGAGTACCAGGTAATACCATGGTTACCCTTAGTTTGAAGATGTAATCCGGAGACAGATGTTTTCTCCATCTCCTTGGCTTCTCTAAAACTCTGTCCTCCAACACTTATGCAGTTTTACTAGGCGATACATGCAAAGCCGCGTTAGACAGGATTACCTAGACATACTGACCAGCTCAAATAGACAGGATTACCTAGACATACTGACCAGCTCAAATAGACAGGATTACCTAGACATACTGACCAGCTCAAATAGACAGGATTACCTAGACATACTGACCAGCTCAAATAGACAGGATTACCTAGACATACTGACCAGCTCAAATAGACAGGATTACCTAGACATACTGACCAGCTCAAATAGACAGGATTACCTAGACATACTGACCAGCTCAAATAGACAGAAGCCTGCTATGTGGCAGACCAATCCGAATTCATCTCTCGGCATGTCCAGCCCACTCATTATCTCAGCCAATCATGGCTAGCGGGAAGATTGCTGTCTTTTTCTGTGATAGACTACATCCAATTTGCTGAGCAGAGTGTTGGAGGCTATTTTGTAAATGACATCGCCGAACTCAAGGATCGGTAGGATAGTCAGTTTTACAAGGGCATGTTTGGCAGCATGAGTGAAGGAGGCTTTGTTGCGAAATAGGAAGCCGATTCTAGATTTAATTTTGGATTGGAGATGGTTCATGTGAGTCTGGAAGTTGAGTTTACAGTCTAACCAGAAGCCTAGGTATTTGTAGGTGTCCATGTATTCTAAGTCAGACCCGTCGAGAGTAGTGATGATAGTCCGGTGGGCGGGTGCTGGCAGCGTTCGATAGAAAAGCATGCATTTAGTTTTACTAGCATTTAAGAGCAGTTGGAGGCCACGGAAGGAGTGTTGTATGGCATTGAAGCTTGTTTGAAGGTTAGTTAACACAGTGTCCAAAGAGGGGCCAGATGTATACAGAATGGTGTCGTCTGCGTAGAGATGGATCAGAGAGTCACCAGCAGCGAGAGCAGCATCATTGATATATACAGAGAATAGAGTCGGCCCAAGAATTGAACCCTGTGGAACCCCCATAGAGACTGCCAGAGGTCCGGACAACAGGCCCTCCGATTTGACACACTGAACTCTGTCTGAGAAGTACTTGGAGAACCAGGCGAGGCAGTCATTTGAGAAACCAAGGCTGTTGAGTCTGCCAATAAGAATGCGGTGATTGACAGATTCGAAAGCCTTGGCCAGTTCGATGAAGACGGCTGCACAGTACTGTCTTTTATCGATGGCGGTTATGATATCGTTTAGGACATTGAGCGTAGCTGAGAAGCACCATGACCAGCTCGGAAACCAGATTGCATAGCAGAGAAGGTCCGGTGGGATTTGAAGTGGTCAGTTATCTGTTTGTTAACTTGGCTTTCGAAGACTTTATATACTGACACCTGGAGGTTACCATAGTCACATTAATATATACTGACACCTGGAGGTTACCATAGTCACATTAATATATACTGACACCTGGAGGTTACCATAGTCACATTAATATATACTGACACCTGGAGGTTACCATAGTCACATTAATATATACTGACACCTGGATGTTACCATATAGTCACATTAATATATGAGGTTACCATAGTCACATTAATATATACTGACAGGTTACCATATAGTCACATTAATATATACTGACAGGTTACCATATAGTCACATTAATATATACTGACAGGTTACCATATAGTCACATTAATATATGAGGTTACCATATAGTCACATTAATATATACTGACAGGTTACCATATAGTCACATTAATATATACTGACAGGTTACCATATAGTCACATTAATATATACTGACAGGTTACCATATAGTCACATTAATATATGAGGTTACCATAGTCACATTAATATATACTGACAGGTTACCATATAGTCACATTAATATATACTGACAGGTTACCATATAGTCACATTAATATATACTGACAGGTTACCATATAGTCACATTAATATATGAGGTTACCATATAGTCAAATTAATATATACTGACAGGTTACCATATAGTCACATTAATATATACTGACAGGTTACCATATAGTCACATTAATATATACTGACAGGTTACCATATAGTCACATTAATATATACTGACAGGTTACCATATAGTCACATTAATATATGAGGTTACCATAGTCACATTAATATGTACTGACAGGTTACCATATAGTCACATTAATATATGAGGTTACCATAGTCACATTAATATATACTGACAGGTTACCATATAGTCACATTAATATATACTGACAGGTTACCATAGTCACATTAATATATACTGACAGGTTACCATATAGTCACATTAATATATGCTGACAGGTTACCATATAGTCACATTAATATATACTGACAGGTTACCATATAGTCACATTAATATATACTGACAGGTTACCATATAGTCACATTAATATATACTGACAGGTTACCATATAGTCACATTAATATATACTGACAGGTTACCATATAGTCACATTAATATATACTGACAGGTTACCATATAGTCACATTAATATATGAGGTTACCATATAGTCACATTAATATATACTGACAGGTTACCATATAGTCACATTAATATATGCTGACAGGTTACCATATAGTCACATTAATATATACTGACAGGTTACCATATAGTCACATTAATATATGAGGTTACCATATAGTCACATTAATATATACTGACAGGTTACCATATAGTCACATTAATATATGCTGACAGGTTACCATATAGTCACATTAATATATACTGACAGGTTACCATATAGTCACATTAATATATACTGACAGGTTACCATATAGTCACATTAATATATACTGACAGGTTACCATATAGTCACATTAATATATGAGGTTACCATATAGTCACATTAATATATACTGACAGGTTACCATATAGTCACATTAATATATACTGACAGGTTACCATATAGTCACATTAATATATACTGACAGGTTACCATATAGTCACATTAATATATGAGGTTACCATATAGTCACATTAATATATACTGACAGGTTACCATATAGTCACATTAATATATGCTGACAGGTTACCATATAGTCACATTAATATATACTGACAGGTTACCATATAGTCACATTAATATATACTGACAGGTTACCATATAGTCACATTAATATATACTGACAGGTTACCATATAGTCACATTAATATATGAGGTTACCATATAGTCACATTAATATATACTGACAGGTTACCATATAGTCACATTAATATATGCTGACAGGTTACCATATAGTCACATTAATATATACTGACAGGTTACCATATAGTCACATTAATATATACTGACAGGTTACCATATAGTCACATTAATATATGCTGACAGGTTACCATATAGTCACATTAATATATACTGACAGGTTACCATATAGTCACATTAATATATACTGACAGGTTACCATATAGTCACATTAATATATACTGACAGGTTACCATATAGTCGCATTAATATATACTGACAGGTTACCATATAGTCACATTAATATATACTGACAGGTTACCATATAGTCACATTAATATATACTGACAGGTTACCATATAGTCACATTAATATATACTGACAGGTTACCATATAGTCACATTAATATATACTGACAGGTTACCATATAGTCACATTAATATATGAGGTTACCATATAGTCACATTAATATATACTGACAGGTTACCATATAGTCACATTAATATATACTGACAGGTTACCATATAGTCACATTAATATATACTGACAGGTTACCATATAGTCACATTAATATATACTGACAGGTTACCATATAGTCACATTAATATATACTGACAGGTTACCATATAGTCACATTAATATATGAGGTTACCATATAGTCACATTAATATATACTGACAGGTTACCATATAGTCACATTAATATATACTGACAGGTTACCATATAGTCACATTAATATATACTGACAGGTTACCATATAGTCACATTAATATATACTGACAGGTTACCATATAGTCACATTAATATATATTGACAGGTTACCATATAGTCACATTAATATATACTGACAGGTTACCATATAGTCACATTAATATATACTGTCAGGTTACCATATAGTCACATTAATATATACTGACAGGTTACCATATAGTCACATTAATATATACTGACAGGTTACCATATAGTCACATTAATATATACTGACAGGTTACCATATAGTCACATTAATATATACTGACAGGTTACCATATAGTCACATTAATATATACTGACAGGTTACCATATAGTCACATTAATATAAACTGACAGGTTACCATATAGTCACATTAATATATACTGACAGGTTACCATATAGTCACATTAATATATACTGACAGGTTACCATATAGTCACATTAATATATACTGACAGGTTACCATATAGTCACATTAATATATACTGACAGGTTACCATATAGTCACATTAATATATACTGACAGGTTACCATATAGTCACATTAATATATACTGACAGGTTACCATATAGTCACATTAATATATACTGACAGGTTACCATATAGTCACATTTTTTTATTGTTTTATTTAACCTTTATTTAACGAGGCAGTTAAGTTAAGAACAAATGCTTGTTTATAATGACTGTCTACACCGGCCGAACTCTGACATCGCTGGGCCAGTTGTGCGCCGCCCTGTGGGACTCCCAATCACGGCCGGTTGTGATACAGCCTGGATTCCATTACAGAATGACCAGGTGAATCCAGGTGAAAGCTATGATCCCTTATTGATGTCACTTGTTAAATCCACTTCAATCAGTGTAGATGAAGGGGAGGAGACAGGTTAAATCCACTTCAATCAGTGTAGATGAAGGTGAGGAGACAGGTTAAATCCACTTCAATCAGTGTAGATGGAGGGGAGGAGACAGGTTAAATCCACTTCAATCAGTGTAGATGAAGGGGAGGAGTCAGGTTAAATCCACTTCAATCAGTGTAGATGAAGGGGAGGAGTCAGGTTAAATCCACTTCAATCAGTGTAGATGAAGGGGAGGAGACAGGTTAAATCCACTTCAATCAGTGTAGATGAAGGGGAGGAGACAGGTTAAATCCACTTCAATCAGTGTAGATGTAGGGGAGGAGACAGGTTAAATCCACTTCAATCAGTGTAGATGAAGGGGAGGAGTCAGGTTAAAGGCTACAGTCAAAAGACCAATTAGTGAAAATAATATCAGCGTTTGAGCTGCCTGTGTAAACACACACACACCATGTCAATTTAATCATTTAGACATTGTGTATGTGTGCCATTCAGAGGGTGACTGGGAAAGACGAAAGTTGAAAGTGTCTTTGAACGGGGTATGGTAGTAGGTGCAAGGCTGCTGGGTTTTTCACTGAACAGTTTCCTGTGTGTGTCAAGAATGGTCCACCACCCAAAGGACATCCAGCCAACTTGACACAACTGTGGGAAGGATTGGAGTCAACATGGACCAGCATCCATATGGAACGCTTTCAACACCTTGTAGAGTCCAAGCCCAGACGAATTGAAGCTGTTCTGAGGACAAGATTTACACACATTTAGCTATTTAAGTATCTCTTCCTGTCATTTACCTGTACAGTTTATGTAACCATGCAAATATTCACTTATCTGTAAATATAACTGTATACCTAACTGTACAGCTAATGTAACCATGCAAAATATTCACTTACCTGTTCATTTAACCAGTATGTCTATTAAGTAAACTATTATTACCCTCGCTCATACCATACGCACTTTTAGCTACTGAAGTATTTCTCTGCCATCGACCTGTATAGTATAGTTAACCATCCAACATCCACCAATGTATAGTGTACTTATTCAGCCAACCACTCATACTATGCAATGTCTTTTTATAGCTTTTTTCGCACTCCAGACTTCTTGTATTTCTATACTTTTTCATACTGCCGCTCTATGTATCATGTACCGTGTATCTGTCTTTTGTGTATTTTCGTTGTGGCATTTTGCACCTGCCCTGTGAAATTTCCCCTCGGGGATCAATAAAGTATCCTATCTATCTATCTATCTATCTATCTATCTATCTATCTATCTATCTATCTATCTATCTATCTATCTATCTATCTATCTATCTATCTATCTATCTATCTATCTATCTATCTATCTATCTATCTATCATCTAAAAGGGGGAGGTGCATCTCAATATTAGGAAGGTGTTCTTAATGTTTTGTACAGTCTGAAAATTACTCCACTAAATGTCTGGGGTTACATCATGGAGCTCTAGCAATATTCACAACACCCTAATGACCTGGCTGTATTATGTGCTGTGATAGGTGACTCTGGAGCAGGCCAGCCAATGGCGTTCCTGGAGGCGGGCCCAGGGGTGTGCATGGCTACCGATGGGGAGGAGCTAATGCCCAGCATCCAGGAAGCTCTGAGCTCAGACCTCCTGAGTGACATGGATACTGTTCTCTGGTTATAGACACACACACACACATACTATAGACACACACACACTATAGACACACACCTGGATATACACAACAGTAGTATATAATGAATTTACCTGATGGGTTATAGACTACACAACAGTGATCGAGACTCAGACTCCATCCCTCCACTTCCTTGGAGATGGAGAGATACATGATGTGGTACTGAGGAGATGACTGGAGATGGAGAGATACATGATGTGGTACTGAGGAGATGACTGGAGATGGAGAGATACATGATGTGGTACTGAGGAGATGACTGGAGATGGAGAGATACATGATGTGGTACTGAGGAGATGACTGGAGATGGAGAGATACATGATGTGGTACTGAGGAGATGACTGGAGATGGAGAGATACATGATGTGGTACTGAGGAGATGACTGGAGATGGAGAGATACATGATGTGGTACTGAGGAGATGTCTAGTGTTCTCCTCTCCCTCCCCTCTATCCCCCCTCCCCCTCTCTCTCCCTCCTCCCCCCTCTCCTCCCCCCTCTCCCCCTCCCTCCTCTCTCTCCCCCCTCCCTCCTCCCTCTCCCTCCTCTCTATCCCTCCCCTCTGTCCCCCCCTCCTCTCCTCTCTCCCTCTCCTCTTCCCTTTCACAGGAGAGATAATCTTCAGTTTGCCTTTCATCCCTGTATACCTCACACCTGCCTTTCATCACTGTATACCTCACACCTGCCTTTCATCCCTGTATACCTCACACCTGCCTTTCAACCCTGTATACCTCACACCTGCCTTTCATCACTGTATACTTCACACCTGCCTTTCATCCCTGTATACCTCACACCTGCCTTTCATCCCTGTATACCTCACACCTGCCTTTCATCCCTGTATACCTCACACCTGCCTTTCATCCCTGTATACCTCACACCTGCCTTTCATCACTGTATACCTCACACCTGCCTTTCATCCCTGTATACCTCACACCTGCCTTTCATCCCTGTATACCTCACACCTGCCTTTCATCACTGTACCTCACACCTGCCTTTCCCCTCCCAGAAATATGTATCTTTGTTTGTTTGTTGATATATGTAGGCATAACTTGATCTGTATTCATAACTATCTGTATTCATAACTTTATCTGTATTCATAACTATATCTGTAGGCATAACTTTATCTGTATTCATAACTTTATCTGTATTCATAACTTTATCTGTAGGCATAACTTTATCTGTAGGCATAACTTGATCTGTATTCATAACTATCTGTATTCATAACTTTATCTGTATTCATAACTATATCTGTAGGCATAACTTTATCTGTATTCATAACTTTATCTGTATTCATAACTTTATCTGTAGGCATAACTTTATCTGTAGGCATAACTTTATCTGTATTCATAACTTGATCTGTAGGCATAACTTGATCTGTATTCATAACTATCTGTATTCATAACTTTATCTGTATTCATAACTTTATCTGTATTCATAACTTTATCTGTATTCATAACTTTATCTGTAGGCATAACTTTATCTGTAGGCATAACTTTATCTGTAGGCATAACTTTATCTGTATTCATAACTTTATCTGTATTCATAACTTTATCTGTATTCATAACCTTATCTGTAGGCATAACTTTATCTGTATTCATAACTTTATCTGTAGGCATAACTTTATCTGTATTCATAACTTTATCTGTATTCATAACTATATCTGTATTCATAACTATATCTGTATTCATAACTATCTGTATTCATAACTTTATCTGTATTCATAACTTTATCTGTAGGCATAACTTTATCTGTATTCATAACTTTATCTGTATTCATAACTATATCTGTAGGCATAACTTTATCTGTATTCATAACTTTATCTGTAGGCATAACTTTATCTGTAGGCATAACTATTAGAAGTTAGCAGTTCTAACATACATACACATGCAGTGCCTTCAGAAAGTATTCACACCCCTTGACTTGTTCCACATTTTGTTGTCAAAGTGGGATTAAAATGGATTGTTTGTCAACGATGTAAACAAAATACTCAGTAATGTCAAAGTGGAAGATTTTTTTTTTATTATGGAAAAAATAACACTCTTGATTAAGGTAAGTTTTAAAGCTGTTAGAATCAGCTTTGGCAGCGATTACAGCAGTGAGCTTTCTGGGTTTCTAAGTCTCTAAGAGCTTTGCACTGGATTGTACAATATTTTCCCATTATTCTTTAAAAATTCTTCAAGCTCTGTCAAGTTGGTTGTTGATCATTGCTAGACAGCCATTTTCAAGTCTTTCCATTAATTTTCAAGACAATTTGAGTCAAAACTTTAAATCGGCCACTCAGGAACATTCAATGTCTTCTTGGTAAGCAGCTCCAGTGTAGATTTGGCCTTGTGTTTTAGGTCATTGTCCTGCTGAATGGTGAATTCATCTCCCAGTGTCTGGTGGAAAGCAGACTGAACCAGGGTTTCCTCTAGGATTTTGCCTGTGCTCGGCTCTATTCCGTTTATTTTTATCCTAAAAAACTCCCTAGTCATTGATAAGCATACCCATAACATGATGCAGCCACCACCATGCTTGAAAATATGAAGAGTGGTACTCAGTGATGTCTAGTGGTTAGGATTCCTGGTTTTCACCCAGGTGGCCCGGGTTCAACTCCCGGTATAAGGAACTGATATCTTGGGCTCTCAAATGGTGCCGTGTCTAAGGCGTCACTACAGACACTCTGGTTCGATTCCAGGCTGTATCACAACCGGACGTGATTGGGAGTCCCATAGGGCGGCGCACAATTGGCCCAGCGTCATCAGAGTTCGGCCGGTGTAGACAGTCATTATAAATAAGAATTTGTTCTTAACTGACTTGCCTAGTTAAATAAAATAAAAAATACATTTGAATGTGTTGTGTTGGATTTGCCCCAAACAGGATGTTTTATTCTGTCCAGGCTTCATTCTTTTCACTCTGTCATTTAGGTTAGTATTGTGGAGTGACTACAATGTTGTTGATCCATCCTCAGTTTTCTCCTATCACAGCCATTAAACTCTGGAACTGTTTTAAAGTCACCATTGGCCTCATGGTGAAATCCCTGAGTGGTTTCCTTCCTCTCCGGCAACTGAGTTAGGAAGGACACCTGTATCTTTGTAGTGACTGGATGTATTGATACACCATCCAAAGTGTAATTCATAACTTCTCCATGATCAAAGGGATATTCAATGTCTGCTTTTTTATTTTTTTTGCCAATAGTTGCCCTTCTTTACAAGTCATTGGAAAACCTCCCTGGTCTTTGTGGTTGAATCTGAGTTTCAAATTCACTGCTCGACTGAGGAACCTTACAGATAATTGTATGTGTGGGATACAGAGATGAGGTAGTCATTCATAAATCATGTTAAACACTATTATTGCACAGAGTGAGTCCATGCAACTTACTATGTGACTTGTTAAGCAACTGTTTATTCCTGAACTCATACAGGCTTGCCATATCAAAGAGGTTGAATACTTGACTCAAGACATTTCAGCTTTTTATTTTTAATTAATTTGTAAAAAATTCTAAAAACATAATTCCATGTTGACATTATGGGGTATTGTGTGTAAGCCAGTGATAAAACAAATAAATGTTAATACATTTTGAATTCAGGCTGTATCACAACAAAATGTGCAACAAGTCAAGAGGTATGAATACTTTCTGAAGGCAGTGTAATTGTATGTAGCTATAATAATGGGACAGAGTGTTACATCAGTCTGGGACAGTTAGACTGAGTTTTCACATCAGATCTTTTTCAGAGCTGATCTGATTGGTCAAAAGACCAATTAGTGAAAAAAAATATCAGAATTGAGCTGCCTGTGTAAACACTGCCTTAACACACAACCCTACACAACACACACACACCATGTAAATGAAAGAAAACCTCTAATATTGTATTTTTATTATGCATGATGCTAAGTGTTTTAAGCTACAGTATGTAAACAATTCATGTCTGTCTGCCTGTCTGTCTGTAGTCTGTCTGTCTGTCTGTCTTCCGGACTGTAGTCTGCCTGTCTGTCTGTCTTCCGGACTGTAGTCTGCCTGTCTGCCTGTCTGTCTGTCTGTAGTCAGTCTGTCTGTCTGTAGTCAGTCTGTAGTCTGTAGTCTGTCTCTCCTCAGAACAACTCCATAATATCCAATGCTCAGAACTATTATTTAGTATAAATGCATGTGTTTTTAAATGCACTTTGTCTTTATATCATTTTTAAACCAAACTGTAGTAGAATAAACTTTGACAATCTGTTCTTGTTGATATTCATGCTATTATCAGCTGTAGCCTCATCTTTATCAGCTGTAGCCTCATCTTCAGACACTCGGCTAACCCTTCAAGGTGTACATACCAGGTGGCAGTACAAAATTGTACATACCAGGTGGCAGAATGAATGGTTCACTGCAGCTCAATGACTCAATCTACAAGGTTTCATATTTCTAAACAAGTGCAGTCAATTGCATGTATGTGTGTGGGTGGGGTTTTGTGTAAAGATATGTGTGTGGGTGGGGTTTTGTGTAAAGATATGTGTGTGGGTGGGGTTTTGTGTAAAGATATGTGTGTGGGTGGGGTTTTGTGTAAAGATATGTGTGTGGGTGGGGTTTTGTGTAAAGATATGTGTGTGGGTGGGGTTTTGTGTAAAGATATGTGTGTGGGTGGGGTTTTGTGTAAAGATATGTGTGTGGGTGGGGTTTTGTATAAAGATATGTGTGGGTGGGGTTTTGTGTAAAGATAAGTGTGTGGGTGGGGTTTTGTGTAAAGATAAGTGTGTGGGTGGGGTTTTGTGTAAAGATATGTGTGTGGGTGGGGTTTTGTATAAAGATATGTGTGGGTGGGGTTTTGTGTAAAGATAAGTGTGTGGGTGGGGTTTTGTGTAAAGATAAGTGTGTGGGTGGGGTTTTGTATAAAGATATGTGTGTGGGTGGGGTTTTGTGTAAAGATATGTGTGTGGGTGGGGTTTTGTATAAAGATATGTGTGGGTGGGGTTTTGTGTAAAGATATGTGTGTGGGTGGGTGGAGCTTTGTGTGAAGATATGTGTGTGGGTGGGGCTTTGTGTGACGGTAAGGACACTTATTCAGAGAGTGAAAGTTATTTTAAAAACTTCAAAAGGTAAACGGTCCGTTGACTATGGCGGTAACGTTGAACAAAGGTTTCCTATAATATTATTGCAGATCACATTCTGTTCACTTTGACTATATCTGAGCCACCCACAATGTCTGACATATGGCCAATAAAACATGGTTTCCCATTGTGTGTGTAAGCCAGTCATAAGCTGACTATAAGTCTTTCTGGTTAGGCTGCTAGTTGAGATCTCCTTTCCTCCCTGATGTGTAACTACAGTACAACTTCATGATCTGGCTGATCAAGATAAAGGTCATTATCCTGCTGACATTCTAGATGATCTGGCTGATCAAGATAAAGGTCATTATCCTGCTGACATTCTAGATGATCTGGCTGATCAAGATAAAGGTCATTATCCTGCTGACATTCTAGATGATCTGGCTGATCAAGATAAAGGTCATTATCCTGCTGACATTCTAGATCTGGCTGATCAAGATAAAGGTCATTATCCTGCTGACATTCTAGATGATCTGGCTGATCAAGATAAAGGTCATTATCCTGCTGACATTCTAGATGCTCTGGCTGAGAACTGATCAGGGCTGTCATTCTATTCACACCATCTTAGATCAATTCAAACCAATAATGTCTACATGGACAAGCCTCCATTTCCTTTATAATACTGGGGTTGTATTATAGTAATCAAACAGGAAGTTCCTGTGATTAGGTCTATTCAACGCTGGTCTGACGTATCGGAATCCACGCTTCAAGATTGTCTTGATCACGTGGACTGGGACATGTTCAGGTTAGGTTCAGATGAAAGTAATATCGACATCAATGCAGACACGGTGAATGAGTTTATAAGGAAGTGCATAGGAGATGTTGTACCCACTGTGACTATTAAAACCTACCCCAACCAGAAACTATGGATAGATGGGAGCATTCGCGCAAAACTGAACGTGTGAACCACCGCATTTAACCAGGAAAAGAAGACTGGGAATATGGAAGAATACAAACAGTGCAGTTATTTCCTCCGCAATGCAATCAAGCAGGCTAAATGTCGGTATCGGGATAAAGTTGAGTCACAGTTCAACGGCTCAGACACCAGACGTATGTGGCAGGTCTACAGACAATCACAGATTAGAAAAGGAAAACCAGCCACGTCACGGACACCGACGTCTCTCTTCCAGACAGACTGAACACAATCTTCGCTTGCTTTGAGGATAATACAGTGTCACCGACACGGACCGCTACCAAGGACTGTGGGCTCTCCCTCTCTGTTGTCGACGTGAGTAAGACATTTAAGCGTGCTAACCCTCACAAGGCTGCCGACCCAGATGGTATCCCTAGCCACGTCCTCAGAGCATGCGAAGACCAGCTGGCTGGTGTGTTTATGGGCATATTAAATCTCTCCCTATTCCAGTCTGTTGTCCCCACATGTTTCAAGATGTCCACCATTGTTCCTGTACCTGAGAAAACAAAGGTAACTGAACTAAATGACTATCGCCCCGTAGCATCACCTCTGTCATCATGAAGACTAGTCAAGGATCATATCACCTCTACCTTACCTGTCACCCTAGACCCACTTCAATTTGCTTACCGCCCCAATAGATCCACAGATGATGCAATCTCCACTACACTGCACACTGTCCTATCCCATCTGGACAAGAGGAATACCTATGTAAGAATGCTGTTCATTGACTATAGCTCAGCATTCAACACCATAGTACCCTCCAAGCTCATTATCAAGCTTGAGGCCCTGGGTCTGAACCGCGCCCTGTGCAACTGGGTCCTGGACTTCCTGACGAGTCGTCCCCAGGTGGTGAAGGTAGGAAACAACACCTCCTCCTCGCTGATCCTCAACACTGGGGCCCCACAAGGGTGTGTGCTCAGCCCCCTCTTGTACTTCCGGTTCACCCATGACTGAGTGGCCAAGCAAGCCTCCAACTCAATCATCAAGTTTGCAGACAACACAACAGTAGTAGGCTTGATTACCAACAATGATGAGACAGCCTACAGGGAGGAGGTGAGGGCTCTGGGAGTGTGGTGCCAGGAAAATAACCTCTCACTCAATGCCAGCAAAACTAAGGAGATGATCGTGGACTTCAGGAAACAGCAGAGGGAGCACCACCCTATGCACATCCCACCCTCCTGGACACCTACAGCACCCGATAACACAGGAAAGCCAAAAATATCATCAAAGACATCAACCACCTGAGCCACTGCCTGTTCACCCCGCTATCATCCAGAAGGTGATGTCAGTACAGGTGCATCAAAGCTGGGACCGAGAGACTGAAAAACAGCTTCTATCTCAAGGCCATCAGACTGTTAAACAGCCATCACTAGCACATCAGAGGCTGCTGCCTATAGACATAGACTAGAAATCACTGGTCACTTTAAGGAATAGAACACTAGTCACTTTAATAATGTTTATATATCTGACATTACTCATCTCATATGTATATACTGTATTCTATACTATTCTACTGTATCTTAGTCACTTTAATAATGTTTATATATCTGACATTACTCATCTCATATGTATATACTGTATTCTATACTATTCTACTGTATCTTAGTCACTTTAATAATGTTTATATATCTGGCATTACTCATCTCATACAGTGGGGAGAACAAGTATTTGATACACTGCCGGTTTTGCAGGTTTTCCTACTTACAAAGCATGTAGAGGTCTGTAATTGTTATCATAGGTACACTTCAACTGTGAGAGACGGAATCTAAAACAAAAATCCAGAAAATCACATTGTATGATTTTTAAATAATTAATTTGCATTTTATTGCATGACATAAGTATTTGATCACCTACTAACCAGTAAGAATTCCGGCTCTCACAGACCTGTTAGTTTTCTTTAAGAAGCCCTCCTGTTCTCCACTCATTACCTGTATTAACTGCACCTGTTTGAACTCGTTACCTGTATAAAAGACACCTGTCCACACACTCAATCAAACAGACTCCAACCTCTCCACAATGGCCAAGACCAGAGAGCTGTGTAAGGACATCAGGGATAAAATTGTAGACCTGCACAAGGCTGGGATGGGCTACAGGACAATAGGCAAGCAGCTTGGTGAGAAGGCAACAACTGTTGGCGCAATTATTAGAAAATGGAAGAAGTTCTCATGAGGCATCAATGATCATGAGGAAGGTGAGGGATCAGCCCAGAACTACACGGCAGGACCTGGTCAATGACCTGAAGAGAGCTGGGACCACAGTATCAAAGAAAACCATTAGTAACACACTAAGCCGTCATGGATTAAAATCCTGCAGCGCACGCAAGGTCCCCCTGCTCAAGCCAGCACATGTCCAGGCCTGTCTGAAGTTTGCCAATGACCATCTGGATGATCCAGAGGAGGAATGGGAGAAGGTCATGTGGTCTGATGAGACAAAAATAGAGCTTTTTGGTCTAAACTCCACTCGCCGTGTTTGGAGGAAGAAGAAGGATGAGTACAACCCCAAGAACACCATCCCAACCGTGAAGCATGGAGGTGGAAACATCATTCTTTGGGGATGCTTTTCTGCAAAGGGGACAGGACGACTGCACCGTATTGAGGGGAGGATGGATGGGGCCATGTATCGCGAGATCTTGGCCAACAACCTCCTTCCCTCAGTAAGAGCATTGAAGATGGGTCGTGGCTGGGTCTTCCAGCATGACAACGACCCGAAACACACATCCAGGGCAACTAAGGAGTGGCTCCGTAAGAAGCATCTCAAGGTCCTGGAGTGGCCTAGCCAGTCTCCAGACCTGAACCCAATAGAAAATCTTTGGAGGGAGCTGAAAGTCTGTATTGCCCAGCGACAGCCCCGAAACCTGAAGGATCTGGATGGAGGAGTGGGCCAAAATTCCTGCTGCAGTGTGTGCAAACCTGGTCAAGAACTACAGGAAACGTATGATCTCTGTAATTGCAAAAAAAGGTTTCTGTACCAAATATTAAGTTCTGCTTTTCTGATGTATCAAATACTTATGTCATGCCATAAAATGCAAATTAATTACTTAAAAATCATACAATGTGATTTTCTGGATTTTTGATAAAAATTACAGACTTCTACATGCTTTGTAAGTGGGAAAACCTGCAAAATCGGCAGTGTATCAAATACTTGTTCTCCCCACTGTATGTATATACTGTATTCTATACTATTCTACTGTATTTTAGGCACTACATTTAGAGTTGCAATCTACTGCCTATAGAGTTCTGTCATACTGTCCAGATCTGAGCCCAAACAGCTTGAGCTTTTACTTTTAAAAATCCACCTCTCTAGAAATAAGTCTCTCATTGTTGCCGCCTGTTACAGACCCCCTCAGCCCCCCCTCAGCCCCCAGCTGTGCCCTGGACACACTATGTGAATTGATTGCCCCCCATCTATCATCAGAGTTCGTACTGTTAGGTGACCTAAACTGGGATATGCTTAACACTCGTGCCGTCCTTCAATCTAAGATAGATGCCCTCAATCTCACACAAATTATCAAGGAACCTACCAGGTACAACCCTAAATCTGTTTTCAGAGCTGTGTGTCAGAACGGGCAGTGAGCAACACAGGGGCCCCCCAGGGAACGGTCCTGTCCCCCTTCCTGTTCACCCTCTACACCTCAGACTTCAGATATAACTCTGAGACATGCCACCTACAGAAGTTCTCGGATGACTCTGCTATTGTAGGGTGCATCAGGGGTGGGCAGGAGGAGGAGTACAGGAGCACAATCAGTGACTTTGTGTTGTGTGGTGTGAGCAGAACCACCTTCAGCTCAACATCAGCAAAACAAAGGAGATGGTGGTGGACTTCAGGAGAACCGAGGCCCAACTGACTGCAGTCCCTATACAGGGGATGGATGTGGAAATGGTTGGTTCATACAAGTTCCTGGGAGTCCATATGGACAACAGACTGGAATGGGCTGGTAACACCGGGGCTCTGAACAAAAAGGGCCAGAGCCGACTCTACTTTCTGAGGAGGCTCAGGTCCTTCAACGTGTGCAGTAAACTACTGCATACCTTCTACCAGTCTGTGGTGGCCAGTGCCATCTTTTTTGCAGTGGTGTGCAGTGGTGTGCTGGGGAGCCAACATAAAAGCCGGTGATGCTTCTCTAGTAAATAAGCTGATCAGGAAGGCTAGCTCTGTCCTGGGGATGAGCCTTGACACTCTAGAGGAGGTGGCGGAGAGACGGATCCTGGCCAAACTGCTGGTTTCATGCATATGTATTTGTATATGTATATGTATTTACTGTATTCTATACTATGCCACTGTAGCTTAGTCCAATGCTGTCCGGTCATAGCTCGTCCATATATGCATATACTGTATATATATGCATGTGTGTTTTGGGTATATGTTGTGAAACTGTTAGACATTACTTGTTAGATAGATATTAGATATTACTGCACTGTCGGAGCTAGAAGCACAAGCATTTCGCTACACCTGTAATAACATCTGCTAAACACTTGTATGTGACCAATACAATTTTATTTGAGCTATCTAGCCAAGATACTGCATCTCTGTACTTGAGGCATCACTACAGACACCCTGGTTCGAATCCAGACTGTATCACATATTCCGACTGTGATTGGGAGTGTGCGCCACCAGGTTTGGATGGTGTAGGCCGTCATCTAAATGTAGTGCCCCCCCCCCCCCGGGGGATCAATAAAGTACCTATCTATCTATCTATCTATCTATTGTAAATAAGAATTTGTTCTTAACTGACTTGCCTAGTTAAATAGGTTACATTTAAAAATCATAAAAAAAAAAACTTGCTAGGTACTTCAGTGGATGTTGAACATATTTCTACCTTCAAATTAACACATTTATAGTGGCAAATGTGTTAAATTATAGCCATGGTATGTAAGGGCTAATCAACTCAGGGCTCTATGCGTTCAAGGTGTGTTCCATGACGCAGTAGCGGAACTGACCTTCCAGGAGTTGCATTATTTCCCACTGAACGCAGAGAGAGCCCAGAGTTGATTAACCCTTTATAATGTTGGTATGAAATAGTCTATGTCATTGACATGGGATGGAATACCTTCTCACATTGATTATTATTTCCCCATATATAACTAAAGACAGCGGAATTTCTAAACCATCTCGAGTTTCTAAGTAAACACGTCATCAGATCAACCCGAACGGAAGTGACAGCTGCAGCTACTTCCGGTACGGAAACTCCATTTAAACGCCAAACGGAAGCAAACAGAGCAAAACGAGAGTTTCTATTGGACACATTCAGGTAGGTCCCGCCCTGTTTCGTTCCTGTTTAATAAATGTTTTGTAATGAAAACGCCCCAAATACAGGTCTGAATGTGACGATGAGGATGATAGGGAGACATGAGACCGGATGTGTGAGGGGTGTATGGTGGAGGAAACAGTGCAGCATGTATTGATGTATTGCGAGCAGTATGATGAGGAGAGGGAAAGGTTGTATGAGCGGGTCAGGAGGAAGAGGAGGAGGAGGAGGAGGGAGTGGTGACTGGATAGTATCAGTTCGGTCCAGTAGGTGGCGGTGATGCACCTTTCAGATGGTTGCGACCCGCCATGAATCCTCTGAAGAAGAGAAGCAGACAACGCCTCAGTACCGCGGGGTTCTGACCCAGCTCTGAAGGGTGAGTTGATCACTAGTCTGGTAGAACTGGACTTGACGGTTCTGTTTCACCCGTGTTCAGGTAACGTTAGGCATCTCTTTCTGACGGTCTTGTAATGTTTAGAACTACAGGAATGATGCCATTTACAGACAACACCATCTATCTAGCAACATTGGTTCTATATTAAATGTCACCATCTCTATTTTAAAACATCGCACCACATTTAAAAGGTCTGATTAGGTCAAGTGAGGAAGGTATAACGCGTTATGGCCCTACTCCTGTCTCTCTGACTTCCTGCGCCATTTTGAGCCGACCACTTTGATCTACGTAGTTAACTCTCTGTAACTAGCTGCTATTTAAACAATATACATGATAGTGTGCGTTTTGGCAACTTAAACCAACGGAAGTAACACTGTGTATATACATGGTAATATAACATATTCGCTGTGCATGTGTCCTTGTTAAGGACTGATTCATTTCCTCCAATTCAAAATAAGGAAGTGTAGGAGCTGCAACACCTGCTGCCTTCTGGGTAAATTATTCCAGTGGGATCAGTAGGCCTGGGTAGTCTATTAAAGCAGCAATCTGTAGGTCAAACACCTGCTGCCTTCTGGGTAAATTATTCCAGTGGGATCAGTAGGCCTGGGTAGTCTATTAAAGCAGCAATCTGTAGGTCAAACAATAACAAAGCGACATTCCCCGACTGGTTTGGTAAACGGCTGAGGGATGGGGCTGTAGAAATGGAACCACTCAAATTCATGGACAGAGCAATGGATACAAACACTTAACTGACACATCCTATCCCCTCAGCCTTCAAATGAAGTGGACACTTCTAATGACGTCTGACGAGTGTACACTTGCAGGACAAGGGGCGAAAGAGGAAGGAATTCATATGATTGCATGTCTACTTATATTCACTATATAATTATTAATAGACGCCTACTGTATGATAGTTGGCAAATTAATTAGCTAACTAACGTTAGCCTGCATAGCTGGAACATCTGAAGAAGGAACATTTTATTTCTACAATTTCCAAAAATGAACAAACAAAAACATAATTACTTTAACGAGACGTGTTTGAGCCGCCGTGTCAATTAGTAGCACAACTTCTAACTTATTTACATTAGTTTTTAATTACACTTGTATGTTGACTTCTCCAAATTGACGTTGAGGTTTTAAGTTTCGTCTGACTTTTTTCTTAGCGGATGTACAATCATTGTGAATTGAATTATGGGACATTTCATGCCCCAAAGTGAACGTAATTATACACTCGCAAACAAAAACGAGGACTGAGGGGCTTAGGTTGCGAACTTCCCTTGTTTGGTCAATCATTTTGGACCGATGTCCAAGATGGTGAGGTGGATTCCCCCAAGTGCATAAGGCGAGGGATTTTGAAGGACTGACTAATACTAACCACGTTTCCATCCAGTTTTTATGTAAAAAATCATGACAGCTGTGATGGAAACAGGACGTTTCGGTACAATTTTATATGGTGGGATCTTTTTGTGTTGGTAAAATGTATTATGTGAGGGATGGCGGTAGAAACGCCTTTATGCACAAATATTGATATAATAACCATCACATCTAAGTCAATTTGGAGTTACAATATGATAGATTTTGTGGTCCTCCCACTATGACTCAGGAAAGGACGCTGTTTATTAAGCTACAGGTGAAATAAATGCTGAACTTCACAGGGGGGTGAAAGTGCGTGGTGATCTTGATGCTCCTTTCCAATAAAATATCGAGGTCCATATTCTGGTGACATGATGGTCGATGTTTGACTGCCAAGTACAATCCATAATAATCTGATCAAGTGGACAGACAAACCTACCTGCACTGTATCTGTGAGCTGCTGGCTAGAGATCCGCACCAAGACCAGAGTGGGAACATCAGCTATTTAACACAACAGTTTGTGACATAGCTGTCAGGATTTATGCAAAAGTACATTTTGTGTGCGCTGTCATCACGCCAAGATTTTAAAAATATTCTTATGAAGAGGTGTCACCAATTGGAAACCTAGCTAATGATATCCATGTTTTGAAGCTATACAGTGTTTGTGTAGAAATGAAACGGTATGAACATTTAATATCACGATTATAGTGACACATTATCACTGTTATCAGTATTATCACGGTATTGTTAAAATGTGCTGGAAATGTTCAAAAAGTACTGATACACTGAAATCATTTCACCAAGTTTTATATTGAAAACCAATACAACCATATGGAAACAAATCCAACGTGCAGGTGTTGAGAGCAGCTCACTGAACATCACTCGCCCTAGCAGATCTGGTTGGGCTGTTATGTTATCCAGAGTGTTAGCTAGCTAACAGTACTTTCACTTGGAATGAAAATACTTAGTCAAAATTAGAAAGGTGTAAAATCTGAAAATGTAGCTAGCTAGCTTATCTTAACCGTGGTCTGAAATCGGAGTAGATAGCCAGAGTGAATTTACCAGCTAGTACATCTATCAAAAGTTGCAGTGACATTCTATTGAAATGGATACTTGCATAGTGGAGTCTTTTGTTAAGACATGTAGCTAACTAGCTAAACAATGGACCATAATCCCAACTCATGACGTTACTACCCTGCATGAATCTGCAGGCAGCTAACCAACCAGGTTCAACGTTAGCTAGCTAACAGTACACTTTAACTTCACGTTAGGTTATGCAGTTTTACCAAGCAATACAGTTTTCAAAAAGCCGTGTTCGACAGGATTATGTAGAAATACTGACCAGCTCAAATAGACAGGATTATGTAGAAATACTGACCAGCTCAAATAGACAGGATTATGTAGAAATACTGACCAGCTCAAATAGACAGGATTATGTAGAAATACTGACCAGCTCAAATAGACAGGATTATATAGAAATACTGACCAGCTCAAATAGACAGGATTATGTAGAAATACTGACCAGCTCAAATAGACAGGATTATGTAGAAATACTGACCAGCTCAAATAGACAGGATTATGTAGAAATACTGACCAGCTCAAATAGACAGGATTATATAGAAATACTGACCAGCTCAAATAGACAGGATTATGTAGAAATACTGACCAGCTCAAATAGACAGGATTATGTAGAAATACTGACCAGCTCAAATAGACAGGATTACCTAGACATACTGACCAGCTCAAATAGACAGGATTATGTAGAAATACTGACCAGCTCAAATAGACAGGATTATGTAGAAATACTGACCAGCTCAAATAGACAGGATTATGTAGAAATACTGACCAGCTCAAATAGACAGGATTATGTAGAAATACTGACCAGCTCAAATAGACAGGATTATATAGAAATACTGACCAGCTCAAATAGACAGGATTATGTAGAAATACTGACCAGCTCAAATAGACAGGATTATGTAGAAATACTGACCAGCTCAAATAGACAGGATTATGTAGAAATACTGACCAGCTCAAATAGACAGGATTATGTAGAAATACTGACCAGCTCAAATAGACAGGATTATGTAGAAATACTGACCAGCTCAAATAGACAGGATTATGTAGAAATACTGACCAGCTCAAATAGACAGGATTATGTAGAAATACTGACCAGCTCAAATAGACAGGATTATGTAGAAATACTGACCAGCTCAAATAGACAGGATTATATAGAAATACTGACCAGCTCAAATAGACAGGATTATGTAGAAATACTGACCAGCTCAAATAGACAGGATTATGTAGAAATACTGACCAGCTCAAATAGACAGGATTATGTAGAAATACTGACCAGCTCAAATAGACAGGATTATATAGAAATACTGACCAGCTCAAATAGACAGGATTATGTAGAAATACTGACCAGCTCAAATAGACAGGATTATGTAGAAATACTGACCAGCTCAAATAGACAGGATTACCTAGACATACTGACCAGCTCAAATAGACAGGATTATGTAGAAATACTGACCAGCTCAAATAGACAGGATTATGTAGAAATACTGACCAGCTCAAATAGACAGGATTATGTAGAAATACTGACCAGCTCAAATAGACAGGATTATGTAGAAATACTGACCAGCTCAAATAGACAGGATTATATAGAAATACTGACCAGCTCAAATAGACAGGATTATGTAGAAATACTGACCAGCTCAAATAGACAGGATTATGTAGAAATACTGACCAGCTCAAATAGACAGGATTATGTAGAAATACTGACCAGCTCAAATAGACAGGATTATGTAGAAATACTGACCAGCTCAAATAGACAGGATTATGTAGAAATACTGACCAGCTCAAATAGACAGGATTATGTAGAAATACTGACCAGCTCAAATAGACAGGATTATGTAGAAATACTGACCAGCTCAAATAGACAGGATTACCTAGACATACTGACCAGCTCAAATAGACAGGATTATGTAGAAATACTGACCAGCTCAAATAGACAGGATTACGTAGAAATACTGACCAGCTCAAATAGACAGGATTATGTAGAAATACTGACCAGCTCAAATAGACAGGATTATGTAGAAATACTGACCAGCTCAAATAGACAGGATTATGTAGAAATACTGACCAGCTCAAATAGACAGGATTATGTAGAAATACTGACCAGCTCAAATAGACAGGATTATGTAGAAATACTGACCAGCTCAAATAGACAGGATTATGTAGAAATACTGACCAGCTCAAATAGACAGGATTATATAGAAATACTGACCAGCTCAAATAGACAGGATTATGTAGAAATACTGACCAGCTCAAATAGACAGGATTATGTAGAAATACTGACCAGCTCAAATAGACAGGATTATGTAGAAATACTGACCAGCTCAAATAGACAGGATTACCTAGACATACTGACCAGCTCAAATAGACAGGATTACCTAGACATACTGACCAGCTCAAATAGACAGGATTACCTAGACATACTGACCAGCTCAAATAGACAGGATTACCTAGACATACTGACCAGCTCAAATAGACAGGATTACCTAGACATACTGACCAGCTCAAATAGACAGGATTACCTAGACATACTGACCAGCTCAAATAGACAGGATTACCTAGACATACTGACCAGTTCAAATAGACAGGATTACCTAGACATACTGACCAGCTCAAATAGACAGGATTACCTAGACATACTGACCAGCTCAAATAGACAGGATTACCTAGACATACTGACCAGCTCAAATAGACAGGATTACCTAGACATACTGACCAGCTCAAATAGACAGGATTACCTAGACATACTGACCAGCTCAAATAGACAGGATTACCTAGACATACTGACCAGCTCAAATAGACAGGATTACCTAGACATACTGACCAGCTCAAATAGACAGATGTGTGCTATATGGCAGACCAATCCAAACTCATGTCTCGGCATGTCCAGCCCACTCATTATCTTAGCCAATCATGGCTAGAGGAAGGTTGCTGTCTTTTTCTCTGGCAAAACCCACTAGGCTCGTAATTTAACAATTGTATTAGTATTTACAGATGGCTACAAGTTTAAGGCACATGAAAGTCCACATGTTCGAGAAGGCATTTCTGTTGACGTTGAAACGGCTCTCCTGTGAAGTAGTGACCCGCGACATATGCCTAGTTTCCTGAAACGGGTCACATAACATTCATGTCAAAGTCTAAAAATGGATGTAGCAACTGTAGATGACCTTGTTAATGTGATGTTTGTCTCCTGCAGGTTCTGTCAGCATTGATGCAGTGAAGGAGGACAACACTTTATTCACCTCAGCAACATTTTATTTCCTTGTACCCGGTTAATCTCTGCTGTCATGGAGACCTAAAGTCCCCCAGGAGGGATGTTCCACTCAGGGAGAGAGGGCTGACCCACCCTGCCCAGGGCTGTGTGTCTGTGTCTCAGCCCCCATACACAGGAATGTGTTCAGTGTGGTGTCGGTTAGTGACAGGGAAGAGACATGGCTTTAGTTGATGGGTGAGGCTCTAGCAGTCTGTGAGACCAGTCTACAGTTACATTTACAAGCTGATGGGACAAATTAGGGGAGAAACAGATCATCGATCACTTCTTTCAGCTCACTTGTTCTAGCTTCAGTGAGTGTGAGTGGGATTGTGTGCGTGTTTATCCCCTGCCCTGGGAAACTCCTCCCTCTCTCCCTGAGGAGAATGCTCCTTCC